>CM053270.1:19805856-20032479 GCA_028583415.1 Protea cynaroides
CACAAACAGGTATGTCTTTATGATTCATAGTTTATAGCTTATCTATTGTGTTCTAGGGCAACTGTATGGGATTATCTAACATGTCTTACATGTTTTTTAGGCATACATAAAAGAACGAAAAAGTAATATTATAATTTATTTTTCACCAACTTTGATTACAATAATATTATTTTTAAATGTTTATTTCATAGGTCATTTTCTCATATAAAATAATCTATCTTTTCCAAAATTTGTGTAGTGTCTGATCAGACTCTCAAGAAGAAAAGAAATTTAGTGGAAACTCTCTTAAAATCAATAATTTATAAATCGACAATCTCTTATTGGAATAGCTAATAATAATTTCAGGAATTATGTTGTTTTTTTTCTATTAATCCTTTAATAACCCTAGAAAGAGTATGGTTCAAGTAATAAATATACGGATCCAATAGGAATTTGACACTTGGCCGATACTATATATAATAATATTCAAACATGATCTGATTGAGGATCGATCAGATCCAAAATTGATACGAATGTTTTTTTAGTGGAACCCCCCCACCCCAAAAAAAAAAAAACTCCAAATAATTTGACAATGATATTCCATTACATCATTTTCAATAGCTACCATTGTCTTACATTTTTTCTGAGAACATGCTAAACGACAAGATTTTACACACATTGAGAGAAGAACAATATTATAGTAAAAGAGCGAAAAAATAAGATTACAATTTGATTTTCACCGACTTTGATTACAACAAGGCCTTTCCTTTTAAAAAAAATTTATAAATAAATTGAATTTATAGGTCATTTTTTCATAGAAAATAATCTACCTTTTCCAATCTTTTTCGTAGTGTCTGTTTAGACTCTCAAAAAGGAATTAAATTTACACAAAACTCTCTCATAATCAATAGTTTATCAATAGATAATCTATTATTGGAATAACTAATAATAATTCAGGAAATATGTTGTTTTTTAATAATCCTTTAATACCCTATACCAATTTCTTTTTCTTTTTTTCTTTTTTTTTTTTTTTGGTGGAATAACACCCTGTACCATGAGGCAGTGCAAGGATGGATAAGTTATTGCATCTTTTTCTCTGGTCAAATTTCAGCACCGAACGAGTATTGCAAACTACCCACAAAGAGTATCCTTATAGGGAAAACTTTTGCCACCCCATTTGTCCTATTTTTAATTGGAGAAGGTCAATAATATATTGTTTTGAATCTGGTTTGGACTTCTAAAAAAAAAAAATAATAATAATAATAATAATCTGGTTTGGACAAGTTAAAAAATTCCAGGTTGGTTTAGGGTCTATATGCTAGTGCCTATATTGAAATCTTACATATTAACAAGGAAAATAAGAGTACGAGAAGGACAAATAACAATCAAATGGAGGAGAGAGAAAGAAGACCCAAATTCCAAAGAAAAAAGAGATAGAGACAAAAATACACAACGCTAGTGTATACTTCCTTTTCCGTTTGACAATTAGGACAAGACAAATGAACCTAACTTGTCCAAATATGAAATTTTGACTCATATGATAAATAATAAATGCATTTTCAATACAATGTTGGATTGGTTATTGGTTTTGGATTCAAATCTTTACAATAATATATTTTTATTACCTAAACTCTTAATTATACTAGACAATATACCTTGTACCCATATGATAAATAATTAAACCTTGACAGAAATTAGTTGAGATGTGCCTTTGACCCGAAAAAATGGATAATCTAGATCCAGAATCCAGATTAGGGCGTTTAAATGGAGACCTTAGCCATATGAAGTATTTTTCCGTTCCTTTCAGTGCGATACAAAATACGCGTATTAAATGGCAATAAAATGGGACGGCAAAAAAAAAGTCATTTAATACGCGTTTTAACTAACTATGATCCAGATTAGGGCTGTCCACTGTCCACAGGTCAGATCGAGTCTGATTACCCCTGATTCAATTGTATTACAATTAGGAAACAAGTAGATCCATTTCTGAGGGTAAAATTCTTTCTTTCTTTCTTTTTTTTTTTTTTTGGAAGAATTCTACAAAATGGTTTTAGGTATCTGTATCATTTCACTGAATCAGTATAGAGATCAATACCTAATTGATACTAGCTCATACGTGACCGATATAGATACAAAAAAGATATGTCATATCAACATATTGTAGATACCTGACCAATCCTGACCAATACCCATATTTAATACCGATACCCGTTCCAATAGTGTGAACTAAATCCCCATTAGCAAATGAGATCATCTTGATTCAATCAAAATCCCCATTAGCAAATGAGAGGATCCATTTCAATCTAATAATTGAATGTGAGAGATCCACAATTCAAATCTGACTAGGATCTGAATATTTGATTCCAACCTGATCTGATCCGATAATAAAATAATCATAAGTTATACAATTTTGACAAATATTAGAACAAAAAATTGATTAAAAGGTTGCTTCCGAGCAAAGGTCGTTCCCAAACAACTTCAGATGTTGTTAAAGGATTTGATCTGTTTACTTATTGGACCACTCCTTACTGAATCCAATTGGACATTAAGCCCTTGTCGAGTGAACCTTAAATCAATATTCAATCCATTAACAGCAGTCTGAACTGGGTTTGCATTAAGCCTAAAGACTCTAAAACCAAAATATTTCAGTGAAATTTTTTGAGTAAATTTCACACTTATATTATTTCAGTGAAATTTTTTGAGTAAATTTCACACTTATAATTTGATGGTCAGTTTCATTTCAGTTTTGCTCAAGAAATATTTTTAGGAAGTACCTCAGAAGCTCCCAACCCATAGCCCCTTCATTAAGGGTAGAAGATTGAACACCTAACATTTATACTGAAACATGCCAACATTTATTAGTAGGGAAAATTTATTTTTGGAAGAGTTCCACTCCATTTCATCAAGCAAAACAGAAAGGCATGAATTCCAGATTCAACTCATTTAAGGATATTGTATTAAACGCTTTATATTTTAAAGAGAGAGGGATCTACACCAACCCGGGTGTATTAGCAGCATCTCCCATGCCAAGCCAATGGACACATGGGAAGGAGTGATCATAGTTTGTATAATAGGGAAAATCCACATGGTCGGAGAGGGCAGAGTTTCAATGTGTGTGTAATAGAACATGTACTTCCGAAAGTGCGTACATCGACTACAACAATGTCCTTGCAACTGTTTCAATATGTCAATCCTGAAATTGGCTTAGGTTGTGGACTATGATCCTCATGCCCATCAAAATTCCTTTTATCCCGACGATATCTATGATTTATGGGAAGGAATCGACGATGGCCTAAATAACAACTTCCTTCCATATTTCAACCAGCGAGAATCTGTATCCTTGTTGCAACATGGACAAGCTAAAGCACCTTTCGTACTCCACCCCGAGAGGACTGCGTATGCCGGGAAATCATTAATAGTCCACAACAGAGATGCTTTTAGGTTAAACATGGCCTTCTTATGACCATCATAAGTCATAACACCTGTGTTCCATAATTCCTTCAACTCTTCTATCAATGGCTCTAAATATATATCAATATCATTCCCAGGTTGTCGAGGACCAGGAATAAGCAAAGTAAGAAGGAGGTAATCCGGTTTCATGCACATCCATGGTGGCAAATTGTAAGGAATTACCACTACTGGCCATATGTTGTGCTTGCTACTCCTACAATTGAATGGGTTGAATCCATCAGTTGCTAATCCGAGTCTGATATTACGAGGCTCAATACTAAAAGACGGATGAAGCTTATCAAACTCCTTCCAAGCTTGTCCGTCAGCAGGGTGTCGTAACCTTTCGTCTTCTGTGCGGTTCTCGTGGTGCCACATCATACTTAATGAGGTTTTAGACGACATGTATAACATTTGCAACCTTGGTATCAATGGAAAATGACGCAATGTTTTAGCTGGGATTTTCCTGTCTACTGAACTCCATCTACATTTGCCACAATTTGAACAAAACTCCTTATTCTTTGCTTCCTTCCAATACAACATACAATCATTTGGGCAGACATCAATCTTGTTGTAGTTGAGCCCCAAGTCTTTGATCAATTTTTTTGTTTCATACAAAGTGCTTGGTACTTCATTCGGAACGGGATGTAAGTCTCGCAACAAGTCTAGTAACATTGAAAACGAATTGTTGGTCCAATTACCAAGGCACTTTATATGATAAAGACGAAGAATGAAAGACAATTTTGTATGATTAACACAGCCTGAATACAACTCCTTCTTTGAGTTTTCTAAGAGTCTTTGAAATTTGTCTGTCTCCATAGTGACCCCCTCTTCACGACAATTCGGGATATTAACATTACATTCCTGCATTTCATTTAACATGGTGCGTGTAACATCAATTGTCTCACCTGCATCTCTCTCCACAATATTATCATGATTTAGTGTAAATGAAGATGAACATTCTCCATGGTAAGTCCATTCTGTGTAATTACATTGAAAACCATCGCAAACTAGATGTTCCAACACTTCAGCTGCATTCTCCATCTTTGATTTAGGCAATTTGTACATGGACATACAATCTGTTCCCCTTTGCACGATGCACCAGACAATGCATATTTTATGAATTTGTCGACCTCTCGTGTATATTCTGAAGTCAACCTGAAACATGGATCCGTTGAACCTTCAACCCAACTCCTAGGCATTCTATTAACACATAATTCCAACAACAAACAAAAACTTTAGGCCATACATTCAATAAACTTTCTAAATTAGGTTTAATATGAAGAATAAACTATAATGCCTTTGAGACAAGAATTTAAAAGATAATATTAAACAAAAACAACTCTATTCCACCAAACACTAAACATTTTTGGTAATAGAGTATGGGTAGGTGAGAAACAGGGGCCGGAGGGCAAAGAGATTCCTCTGAGTTCTGGAGTTGAAGACAAACCAGGGGTAGGTGAGAAACAAGGGACAGAGGTTTCTTCAGAAAGTGAGCTGCTAAAGCCCCAAAATCAAATTTGGTGAAGTTTCAGGCTTGCATACCAACAGGCTCAAGAAACTATTTTTGGTGGAGATTAACAAACAGGAAGGAACACAATAAATAGAGTGAAAAGCCAACTTATAATTCAGGACTTCACATGTAAAAGATCATTCAAACCCAACAACGTTGTTGATTCTGCAGAGAAATTTCACAGCACTGAAGTGATAATTGGATTTCAAACCAGACAGATCAAACTTGAAATATATTGAAGAAGACATATCCTCACACAAGCAATAGTTTAAGTAATAGAGTAGTAACAACAATAAACCATATACACAACAGCAACAAAATAATGGACTCATGTCACTCACCAGGCCATGACCCTATATAAACCCAACCAAAGACTCACATGACTTTCAATTCCCAGCCCCTCTCCTAACTGAATCAGTTATAATATTATTATGTACATGGTTCTTGCACCAGCATAGGGACCAGTATAGGGACCAATGGGTTCTTGTACGTGGTTCTTGCATGTGATAGGGACCAATGGGAGCGAATTCATAAGCATCCAACTAAGGGGGTGGGGTGGTCAATTAACCCCTCCTGTGTCTATGTACAGGTAGATACACATTGCTAGACATAAATCTTTTTCCCAAATTTTTAATAACCAATTTAGATTGCTTTGGAGTTAAATACAGTCAAACATTTTGAGAATGCCAAAAAAAAAAAAGAACGGTAAGGATTTTAAATGCTTAGATTGAAAGAAAAACAAAAAAAATGATAATATACACAAATAAATTGTGGAATTATAACTTAAAATAGCTGCATCCGAAGTTCAACGTAATTATGATTTCCAAAAAAAATACATATTAATAATTACATACATTCTTGACTCTAAAATTCAAGAACTATATAAAAATGAAGATGATCAAGATTCACACACACGATAATAATCTATAATACACAACGTCAGATGAACCCCTTACACTTATAGTTGTCAAGGCACTAAGATGAACCAAGACATTAAAGGCCTAACAAGCACCCAAAACTACCACGGTATCCATCTAGATGACCAAGACTGCCTATTTTTCAAGGCATGCACCGATATGCCTGGATGCCCTAACAACTTTGCCCACACCTTCTTCAGCATTGGGATTTACCTTTAGACTACTGTATGACCATGGCTTTCCGTGGCCAATCAGATCAAGATTGATGGCTTAATGGGAAAGGAGAGGGAGAGAGAGAAAGGTGAAAAATTGATTATATAGCCAAATCACTTTGATTGCAAACGTTATACTTACATAATCATTGAACCATGTTGGAGAACAAAAACAATGACATTCCACCAAACACTAAACTATAATGCTATTGGGATGATTGAAAGGGGTACAGCTAAAGCATTTATATATACTGAGAACAAAGATGGGGTTCAGAAACTGGGATCAAAGAAAGCAGAGTAGCATGCAGCTTTCAGATATCGTGTCTGACTGAACCAGAATCTGTTTGGTCCTTGGAACTTCAAATAACAGAACATTTAGAATTCTGAATCCATAGTGATGTTTCAGATCTGAAACAGACTTGACTGGGTTCAAGAGAAGTTCAAAAACTAGGATCAAAGAAAGCAGAGTAGCATGCAGCTTTCAGATATCGTGACTGAGTGAACCAGAATCTGTTTGGTCCTTGGAACTTCAAATAACAGAACATTTAGAATTCTGAATCCATAGTGATGTTTCAGATCTGAAATAGACTTGACTGGGGATGGAAGACAGAACAGAGAACTGCAAGTTAACAAACAGCAAGCCAAATAACAGGATGTTGACTCATGCACATTAAAACAAAGGAGAAAATGCGTCCAACCCAAAAAAATAAAGAGAGGAGAAAGTGCAGTAATTACTAGCCGCTGGGAAGAGAGTGTGCAAAGAACACCTCAGTTGATGGAAGAAAAAATAAGAAGGAAATGATATGTTCAATCCTCCCACTTGAACTGCAGAGCATGAATCACACTTAGCTCCAGACCTGGAATCTCACCAAGCCCACCACTTCATCCCACAGCAGAAAACATAACTGCATCTCACAGAACTAGGCAAAGCACATGCCAGGAATGTTGTCAAATCGTGGGAGTAGATCTGAACCTCTTCTCTTTGTTTATAACTGTTGACTAATATTATTGTAAAAGGGGCCGGAGGTTTCTTTAGAAAGTGAGCTGCTAAAGCCCCAAAATCCTCCAGATGTTGAAGACTTAATAGTATTTGAGAATTGACCACATGTGGATCCCGATTGGATTAGATCTTGGTGTAGACACTTAAAAAACTAGAAGTTGTGTGAAGTGAAACTACAACAATTGATGCTTATGAACTTACTGACAATAACAATGGGTTTGGTGTGTCACTAAACCAAAAAACTTTTCCCTCAATATAGGTTTTGTTGTCACTCAACCTCTCCCTCCCCTCCCTCTTTGTCTATATCTCTCTGAGTTCCAAGCAATGCTAAGGTACGAGCTATTAACTACAGACTCTAAGAAGAGATTAAGAAAATATGTAAATGAAGGATTCTAATATTTCTAAAGATTAATACTCCAAAATAAACGAATAGTAAATCAAATTAAAGACTGGTGAAGATATAAGTGAAAAATAAAATCATTTAAAAATATTAATATATAACTCTTACTGATAAATACAACCCTAAATAACTACTGTCATTGAAGATTCGAAAGATATAATGACTCTTTGTGTGAAAAAAAAAATATTTAATGGGTTCCCTAAAAGCATATGAAAAAAGGTTTTAGCATACGAGAGGAAAGCTCAATAGAAAGCACCTTTCAGTTTAAGCTTAATATAGGGTCTTAGAAATTCAAAGCTGGGAGCACAAAATCAAAAGAAACAAATAAAGGAGGAGATAAAGCCAAAAATTAGGAAAATCAAGGAGAAAGAAAAATTAAAAATAAAAAACAGTTCATTGGGATAATGATTCACAAGATCAAAGCTGTTAATCTCTATCCTTTCCCCTGTTTGCATCTCTTACCCATTGAGAAGAAAATTAATTTTTTTCTATTTTGTTCTAAGCTGCAACTGTATGGGATTTGAAAGTGAGACTTTGAATGCTCTTGAGATGTATTCAGGAGAGAAGCGCCTCAATGAGCTCGGTTACAAGCAAGAACTCAAAAGAGAAATGGTAATCTGATATCCTCTATTTGTTCTATTTAATTTACTCTATTAATATGTAATATTTGTTTGGTTTCTGCAGTCCCTGTTGAAGACATTTGCAATTACATTTTCATGCGCCATGGCGGCTTTCATAGGGACCCCTATCTATGGCTCAAGTCTTCTTTACGCAGGGCCTGCTAGTTTGCTATGGGGATGGGTGGTAGTTACAATTTTCACCTGGTTCGAATCATAAGAAATCATAATACCATAATTGCAAGAAATTTAGGCTCGTGGAGAAAGCTTTTGATCATGTCAAAGAAAATCATCAAGCCAATTATTTTGAAGATTTTATGAGTAGTTTTTCTATGCTTGACAAGCAGCAGTTGAAGAGAAAAATGAAATTGGGTATGCTGACAATGCTTGCAACAATCACATGACCGGGAACAAGAGCATCTTCCACAAAATGGATACGTCTTAAAATCCAAATCAGATTGGGGAATAACACATTAGTGGAGGTAAAAGGAAAATGCATGATCCAAACTCTACACCGAAGCCGAAACCCTCATTGCAGCCTCTATCATTCATATATGCAACAATACAGTGAGAGGAAAAGAGAAGGAACGAACCTGCAGGTGGAAACGATGGAGACTCTCCAACCGCTATAGAAACGTTTCTCTAAAACCCATCTCTCCAACCTGTTAACAGAGATGCAAATTAGAAATCTCTAAAACATACAGTTCGGTGAGAGCTGAGAGGAGAGAAATGGGAGAGTAAAACCGAAATACATGCACCTGGGCAAATTTGAGAGAGCTGGGAGAGAAACACTTCGATCAACTGCTGGAATGCTGCTGGGAGACAAAGTATCTCTGTGGAATGCTGGGAGAGGAAGAGAGTCACGAGAGGAAAACCTTTGAGAGAGAGAGAAACACTTCGATCAACTGCTGGCTGGAGAGGAAGAGACTCTGCTTAGAGTGCTGGGAGAGGAAGAGACGTCGTGGCCGCGGGTTGATGAGACGGGAATGGGAGAGGTAATTTTTTTCTCAATTTGAAAATCAGTTGTGCCAAAACAGAGATAAGTCAGTTTTTTTTTTTTTTTTTTTTCCTTTGAACATTGAAAATCAGAAAAGGGAACTAGATTGAGATCTTTGAATATTGAAAAAAAAAAAAAAAAAAAAAAAAAAAAAACAAACAATTGAATCAAACAAAAAAATCAGGTTTTAGAAAAAGAAAGAAAACAAATCCCTACCTTTCAACTCCATATTTCAAAATCAGAACTCCGACCTGAGTATTTCTCTTCCAGATTTCAACCCACAATAAAAGTAACAGTAGACAGATGAATCAAACAAATAAAAATTCAGGTTTTAGAAAAAAGAAAGTAGAAAACAAATCCCTACCTTTCAACTCCAGATTTCAAAATCAGAACTCCGACTAGAGTATTTCTCTTCCAGATTTCAACCCACAATAAAAGTAACAGTAGACAGATGAATCAAACAAATAAAAATTCAGGTTTTAGAAAAAAGAAAGTAGAAAACAAATCCCTACCTTTCAACTCCAGATTTCAAAATCAGAACTCCGACCAGAGTATTTCTCTTCCAGATTTCAACCCACAATAAAAGTAACAGTAGACAGATAATTGTAGAGAAAAACTCAATAGCTTTCAGAAGAGTAACTCTAGAGTCGCGATCGAGAGGAAAACAGAGAAACACTGCTGGGAGAGGAAGAGACGTCTCCGGCCGCGGGTTGGTGAGACGGGATAGAAATGGGAGGGAAGCAAGAAAATCATGGCGGCAACCTCTTAATTTCGGCCACGGGAACCAAAAATCGTTGGTAAATTCCAATTTCGGCCACGGGAACCAAACGATGTTGGGAAATATAGTTTTCGGCCACGGGCTTTAGGTTCCGTTGCCAAAACAAAAGTCATTGAGCGGATGAATTCCGTTGCTTTTTAGCCACGGGAATCTAATTACCGTGGCTAAAACTATTTGTGGCCACGAAATTTTTGTTCCCGTGGCCAAAAAAATACTGTTTTTCCCACGGTAATTTTTTTCCCATTGCCAAAAATAATTTTGGCCACGGGAATTAGGGTCCGTCTCTGAACTCTTTTTTAGCCACGAAAATTTGAATCCCGTGGGCTAAAATTGTTTATTGCCCCGGAAAATTGGTTTCCGTCGTAAAATTCTGTCGCCAATAATCAACATTGTTGTAGTGATCATTTTCCCATTATTTAAATTAGCCAGGGCAGTGTTTTCATTTGTCTTCAAAAGTATGATATTTGTTGGATCAAGTTCGTCTCAAGTTGGGCTCGTTTCAAGTTCAGAACGAACTTGCGACTTACCAGTGATGGGTTGATGGCCGACACATGGCAAGTCATGAGATCCAATGGCTCTACTCCTAAGTCTCCACTCCCTTATGCTACTCCTAAGTCAACAACTCTCTGATGCAGAGCCATTGGATCTCACGACTTGCCATGTGTCAGCCATCAACCTGTCATTGGCAAGTCGCAAGTTCATTCCGAACTTGAGACAAGCTCAATTCATATTTGTTAGGATACATTGGCAGGAAATACCCTCCCCATCTCTCTCTCTCTCTCTCTCTCTCTCTCTCTCTCTCACACACACACACACTCTCATACGTCTAAAATGTATAATTATACATGAAGCAAATCGGGTTAGAAGTTAGAACCAGTGACTTGCATGCCTCTACCACCCATGACATCAGTATTTTTCAATTTTCATATACAGATTCAGCAGACTGTTATCCAAGTTCTGCAGAAAGTTTACACCTCTCTCTCTCTCTCTCTCTCTCTCTCTCTCTCACACACACACACACACACACACATCCACCTGAACAACCTGAAGGAAGTCTAAAAATAGATCTACTTCCAATCAAAACCATTCAAGGGAAAAGAAACAGACCAGGAAATTGACATTAGTAAGAAACATAACCGGATATTTGTCATTATTAGTATGCATACTCAAAACATGCTGAGGATTACAGTTCAGTATCAGTAGTGGTTTACCTAAGTGCTGATCCTAATCGTTTCTAATGGGCTGGAGCATTAGCTGGGAGAAAAGCATTTAAGGGAACCGAAACAGATAACAAGAAATCAACATCAATAGGAACTAAGAAACATAACTGGGAAATTGCCATTATTTGATGCATGCATATTAAAAAATGCCAAGTATCGAACTTCATTATCAAGAGCATTTTACATTACTGCTTACAGGGTCAATTGTTTCTTGGGCTGGAACATTAGCTAGAAAGTGCTATATTTGAGGTGGTGACAATTAAATAAGCTCGGAATTGATTTTTGGTGGAAACAATAACTATAAAGTTCTGCTAATATGGTATGCTGCTTTCAACCCATATTTTTTTTTTTTTGGGGTATATTAGTATATTTTGTTCCACACAAACACACAAACACACACACACACACACACAAAATGCTACAGACCTGCTCGTGTAACTTCCTCTTTTTCATCATCAATCAATATGTATTTCCCTCAATTAAATGTCATCAATCAAGGGTATGATCAAGCTTCTCAAAGAGTAGGATAAAAATTTGCCATCTCTACAAACTATAGAGAATAAGAATAAGAGTAAAATATCTACAACATTATAAATCTTCATAATCATTCACATAAAACCCAATGAATCCATCAAAAACTACTTGGAGTAAGCTACACAAATACTCCTGTATCATTCAACTCCATCAAAGTTCAAATCCTCATGCTCAATCACAGTAAATATATAACATCCAAACGATCAAGCCAATAAACCTTCAATTAACAAATCAAGTCAACATTAGAAGCATACAATACAGACAACAGAAGAGTCAAGGATCCATCCAAAGAGCACACAACTGAGCATGGAAGATCCAATCTTTATTTGCAGATCAGACCTTAGTTTTGACCAACCCCAAAATACTCAGTTTATACTTAGCAATTAACTTTTTCACTCCTCTGCTTGAGACCCAGATTTAGGCCCCCAATGTTCCAAACAGGCTACACACCAAATGAAAAGGGATTTCAAATGAGTAGAAAGATGGCAAAAACCTGACTGCCTATTGAGAAATTCCTAATTAGCATGCATATAACGGAGCAACCCATCCCCTTCAACATTTCTCAATATGTGTTACAAACTGTTGAAAGCTAGATCCAGACAAATCCTCCTGTACTATTCAACTCCATCAAACTTCAAATCCTCATGGTCAATCACAGTGAATATATATTATACAACATCCAAACGATCAAGCCAATACACCTTCAATTAAC
Source organism: Protea cynaroides (assembly GCA_028583415.1). Lineage (NCBI taxonomy): Eukaryota > Viridiplantae > Streptophyta > Magnoliopsida > Proteales > Proteaceae > Protea > Protea cynaroides. The sequence continues at coordinate 19,818,183 of CM053270.1, forward strand.
AGATCAAGTTAACAGTACAATACCAGATTCTGAACCAGCCAAATGACTAGAAAACCAATTTGCCCCATTTTGTTGGACACTCAGGGGTTGATGGTGAACCGAACTCTTTAAATTTATCGAGACCATAAAATTTATCCAGGAATTGAAAACAGTTGACATTTTATTCAATAGTTCAAGATATTTTGACATTTTCAGCTACGGGATGAAATCATAGAATGATTTATATATGACATTACCAATTATTGTTTCAAGGGTATCCACTAACAGTAACAGGTTCATATGCATGTCAACTTTAATATCCAGAGATAGATGAAGCTACAACTAAGTCAAATAGTCTGACTATTGAATACTTCACCCCCACCACATGTCATCCTCCTTTCTTCTTGGAAAGATTATGTACCCATAGATGAATAAGCATATAATATGCACCATGCTATACAGCTGATTACTTGAATGCTTCCTCACTAGTTTAACCACTCAATTGAAAACATGCCACTTTAGTGTGATAGCAGAAAAATTATGCCATGACCCTTCTATCAAATTGGCAAGGAAATTTTCTAAGAATGGGAGGGAAGGTAGGCCCAAAGGAGAATAGAACTCGTGACCTCTTAATTGTGAGGTTGTGAGATGTTGGTCCTTGCCAAATGAGATATTCCCTTGGAGTTAGTCACTCTTTATTGAGTTGTCAAATCATGAAATATAAATTCTACCAAGAGAGACCTGCTCAATCAACCCTGCAAACAGCAAATTCAACCACAGTACCTAGGAAAAGTTTCTGGTTTTACTTTTGCCCCTTTCCACTGTTTTTAGATAAGATAATATATTCTTAATGAAGAAAACAGAAGACAAAATCAGTATGGGCAGCAATAGAAAGATTTTCCTTTTTGGATGAGACAAAATTACATTGCGTTAGCTATAAAACAAAAAACAGTAATAGTTGCCAAAAAAGTGAATAAAATAAGAGTTACAAACAATTCCCATCACCTGTACTGAAAACAGAATGAATCTCACGAATTCAATGAATAGTGATTCCCCAAGGGAATAAAAGGCTCCTATTTTTTTATGAAGACTTGAAATTAGGTCTAATTGCCCAAGAAACAGGGCCAGAGGACATCCCATCAACCATAAATATCCAAGAAACTTTTGGCAGATTTTCATTTTTAAATAGTGAAAACTATTGCCAGCTCTGTTCCAAAGTTTTGAAGGTGAATTAGTTCTATTACCACTTATAGCGGATTCTGAAAGACAACTTGGCAGAGAGAGCATCATAGTTGCAATTTTTTGCTCTCTTAAAACTACTGGTACCCATTGTTTCACCCTCTAAAATTCCGCTTTTCTTTGAAAAAGTAAATCTTTTGAGTAGTGAAAAACTCTTTCCAAGTATGTTCCCAAGGTCCACATTTCAACAGCTAGGGTAACCCATATTTCACTTCAGCATCAACTGTCGTTATACTTTGAATAAGAATGAACTCAAATAACTCTGAAATCCTTAACCTCTCAGTTCTTAGCATTCCTAGAACAGAAATGCAAGAACACCAAGGGTGGTCATAGAAGAAAATGGTATTTATGATAGATCTGCTACTGTCAATGTGAAGTCTAAGTTCATTGATTTTTTTAGTTTATTGTCTCCAAAGCCATCTCCTTCCTAGCTATCATGGTTTGGGAAAAGCATCCAATCATTCAAGTTTTCATTTTTTTTGGATGACGACCTTGGATAACATCTTCATGGTGGAAAATTTAATTTCCAGGGATCACATTATCCCTATTTCCTGCCTCTTTTGCCAGAAGACCACTTTCTCATGTTCTGCCAGTAAGCTCAAGATGTGATGTTTGATTAAACAGTAAGGTCATGACTGTGTGTTGACTAAGTCAAGCCAGATGGAATTTTGGAGCTGATTTGGTTGTGGTACATTCAGACTTGGGGTCCTGAAGCTTGCGAAATTTTAAGAATGACATAGTGTATATAGCTAGAAAGAAGTAGCAGCACTTTCAAGAATCATTTAAAATCACCATACACGATGGCAATTAATTGCATGGAATGTATGGAATTATTCACCCAAAAAAATATGAATCGTATGGAATTAAAAAATTAGAGACTGAGATATATATTTTTTTTTTTTGGGTGTCAATATATATCAATAGGCCCAAAAAGGGAGACAAACCTAGGCATCCCACAGGATAGATCCAAGCTCAAACAAATGAGACAACAAGTTCACAAAACGGAAATTCTATCCACATTAAGGTTGGATAGATAGTTCCCAAGAAAACAGAATGAAACTGTTCCTAACTAAGGTAGGGCAAGATCTAAGGATAGGGTGCACTCAATGAACATCGAAAACAATAGCATCCAGAATTTGAGAGCAAGATCTGGATTTTGTGGTCCACATTCTAAGATTCCTTTCTACCCAAATATGATAGATGGAAGCACAAAAGGCTAACTTAACAGTTGTAACACAGGGCCCCATGCCTCTGGATGTAGTTGAAATCCATCTCAACTCATTGTCAAAGGGGTGACTCCATCTTCTCGAAGGCCAACACTTGGAAAGAATTCTATCTCACAAACGAAAGGAGAAGGGACACACAAAAAATAAGTGATGGAAATCTCCTCCGAGGACCAACATAAGCAGCATCTAGCATTGCAGTCGACACCTCTGTGAAAAAGGTGCAATCCCATTGGGAGAGATAAGGTCATAGCTCTCCAAACAATAAAACTGTGGCGAGAATAGTGCCCCTGGAACCATACTACATCATACCAAGGAACCTTAGCAGCAGTACACACAAGCTGCCAAGCAGACGACGCTGAGAACATACTTGACGGCGAGGCATTCCACCAAACTATGTCACCAGTCCTGAGGGTCTCCTAGTACAAGAGTCAAGGCTGCCCAAGCTTGAGAAAACCTGAAGGAGGAAACACAACCAGGCCTCCAAGATTCAATAAACATGGTTCTCTTTAATAGAAGCTTGTAATAACTTGCTGCCTTTTAAAGTATAGCAGGACCAAATTTTTTTTCCTCCACTATATTAGGGATCCTTTTCCCCATTCATAGTCTCCTAACTTTCCAAGGGGGAAGGAAAATAGATAAAAGGGAGCCATTCAAGAAAAAATGATGATTTAGAGTTATAAATATCACGTCTCCAAAAATGATGCAATTAAGAAACAAAAAGACATTCACAGTTCCATAAGAACAAGAGCTGTCTTTGCATAGTTATAATCTGCAACAAGTCTAATAATTATGAGAATTAAAAGGTGTTGGGTAGCAATAACAAATTTTGATATTACAGAAGCAAAGACCAATTAACCACATTTCCAACAGGGTAATATGAAATAGCGAGAAAAGAGAAGGGGAGGCAACCTCAACCTAATTAGCAGATGATTTTTGCCAAGGAAGGGGAGTTAAACGGGGAGTTATTGAGTGCATAATAATGCATTTATGTCATCGTCAGGAGAAATGTAACACTCCTCTCCTCTCTCCCCCAAAAAAAAAAAAAAAAAACTCCCCCACCACGCTCCACCCCATCTCCCAAAAATAAAAGATCATGCACTCATGCTTCAAACTTAGAAGATACAGCAAGCGAAATTACTGACAAAATATGCTGGATGAATTGAAAAGAAACAGCTTACATTCTTCCAGGAGCTGAAATTGTCCTCTCAGATGTCACGAGCCATTTGCAACAATTCAATGAATGAATTTCTAAATATTTAAATAGCATGTTTGCAATTTGAAAATGTGACCTAGAAAGGAGAAACTTCCGACGGAATTTCAAACCCATGCTTGCACATTAACCCTAGCAATCGCTCCAACTTATATCTTTGGTCACATTTTAAGTAGGCCTTACACATGATGATAAATGTCTTCTTTGAGGGATCAATGTTGAAATTTTCCATTTCGTCAAGCACATTTTCCATCTCCTCCAGCCGATTCTTTGACCCATACATGACCATCTTACAATGATACAAGGACCGACAAATTCTCCAGCCAGCAGACTCTGCTTGCTTCACAAACTTTGCAAGCCGATCCACTGCATTGGACCGGAAATAACTTGCTATGATAGAACGCATCACATGCACAGTTGTGACTGAAGTTCTATGTTCAAATGCTTCATTTATGGAGTTCTCCATCCCTTCCATCAAGTCCTCTTGTGCATAAACTCTAATTAACAGCACATTCAACCAAGGCCTATACTCGTTCTCTGGAATTAGCTTCAGTAGTGCCTCAATCTTTCTTATTCTATCAGTATCGGAGCTCTTACAATACGCACATATCATGGCTCTAATCAAAGGAATTTCCTTTGTATTCACATGATCCTTTACCAACTCATAAGCCCTCTCCATCTTCTCCAATTTGTTTGAATGTGCATACCCACGAAGCATTAGCAAGTGGGTGTCCACATTGGGCTTGACAGGGCCTGCTTCCATTCTCCAGAAAGTCTTCTCCATTTCATCCCACATCCATGCTGTGACATACCCAGCAATCAGATTATTATATGTACTCAAATTAGGGGAGAGGTTCAACTCTTGTATCTCCCGGAAAGTAGCCTCCATGTGATCTACCAGCATCAGACGACCAAAAATTGAGATTAAAATGTTGTATGTCACAATTGTAGGGCTACAAGTTGGTTCTCTTTTTAAATCCCGAAAAAGTGATTGAGATTTCTCAGCCAAACCATTATACATATAGGCAGCCATCAGTGCATTAAAGATACAAGACCTCTTTATTCCCTGATTAACAGCATCTGTAAACAACTCAAGAGCAAGATGAACATTCTTAGCTCTGCCTGCAATTGTGATTCCTTTGGAGTATTCCTCTGATAGCATTGGTATACCCAAATCAACAGCTTGTTTTCTTCTCCAATTAAAAACCTGGAGATATTTAATTTTCAAAAGGTTGATAAAAATAAATATAGCATCCAAAATAAATAAAGAAATTAACAAAATTAAATTCCTTTTCAAATCCCAACAGTCTCTGCATATCTCCTACTTGTATTAATTGATATAATATAAGTTATATCAAAAACTAAATTTGTTGTTGTTGGTGTGTAGACTTGTTGTAGGTATTGTTGTCTGAAGCACAAAATTATGGAAGGACATTCATGAACATGATTATCACCTACAATAGAACGTTTTCAATGGCTTTAAAAAAAATCTGGAATGAGAATAATGGTACCTCAAGGGCTAATTGAGGCCTGGAACCCAACCGCTCCAACAGCTCAAAAAAGGCAGATCCTTTGCAGTAGCTCCGAATCAAGAAAGAATTGTTGGCTTCCAAGATCGCAGATATCTTCTCGGAGTCACCTATATGCGAGGTCAATTCATTCGTCAATTCAGACACCACCTGGGTCAAATTTTTTTCACCCATGAGACGTAAAGATGTGTTCTTCTCCGTGAGTAAACTAATTGACTTCGGGATGCCATCGGAGCAGCAATTATGCGTCTGACCAGAGATTACTCTGATGAAGCAGCGGCTTGAGCTCAACGGGATACTGGAGAGTGGAGTGAACAAAGACATAGACTTGGTTTTCAAGGAGCATATCTGCATAAGCATCTCCGCCGCTACAGCGTCGGAGACTTTCCGGGTTCGCTTCATTGTCTCTTAAATGAAGTGAACATCTTGAGGTTTTAGGGTTTTTGGCCGATAAAAAAATTAAGCTCAAGCGGATTGCATAACCCACAGATAATGGACGATAAGCTTTGGCAAGATGTTAGCAGATGAGCAGCATGCCTGCACTACCCAAACAACGGCTAATCAGCAGAGAGAAACCATGTATTACAACACTGTAATAACTAAGAGGAAAAAAAAAAAAAAAACTATAAGCCACTCATTTTTTTGGCGTTGGAGTAGCAAATTGCATTGAGTTCACACACACACAAGAAAAAAAAAATCTATTTTAGGCTGTCTTCATTATCAATTTTGTTTTTGTTTTTTATCTATTTAATAAAAATTATTTTAAAAATTATTTTTGTTCAAAAATAAAATATTGTTTGATAGCTATAATAAAAATAGATGATAGAATGACAATCAGATTTGGCATACTATATCTAAAAATGATTTTGAAGAACATTTATTCCTCTTCTTCTGTCAAGTGATCTAATCTCACAGTTGACCAACTCCCTACACTATTGGAGGATTTAGTAACAGAGGTAGATTCCGTCCCCCAATTGATACTGGAAATACAAGAGTAGCACCATTGATTGATTGAAGGTTCTCCACAGAGCCTCTACTACCTCCATTAAACTCCCTGGCAAGCACTGTCGAACCAAAGGTTACTCGCCTCTTCTTCAAACCAGCAGCCGCTAAGTAGCACCCATGATTTGCATTAAAAAAAAACAAAATTAATCGGTCCAACATGTGGAGCATTTTAATGAATAATTAAGATTCTTGCACTCTTACTAGATAAGATTGAATACACACTTTGAAAACAAATGGCTAAAAAATAGATCAGGATCTCAATAAAAAAAAATTGGTTCTGTACAAGTAAAACAGCCGGTGCGATTTATAGGACTTAAAATAAATAATGTATAACTAACTTTATATCAAACCACAAAACTTATAGAATCGACAGCAGAATAGCAACGTCACATGGGGATAGATTAAAGACAAGGTCGAGACCTAAGACTCTCTTCTTTTTCAACAAAACATGTAACACATAAGATCAAACATCCTAACAGCCAAACTCTTTTCATTTGGGAAAGAAAAAATAGGAGAGGGGAGATAAAACATTAAAAAGAAAAAATTATATAATAAAAACGAAAACAAGGAAGACAGCGACTACCGTTTCAATGGAGACAAGAGGCCGTGATGAAAGAGAAGGAGTTGAGAAGAATAACGAAACCCTAAAAGAACCCATAAATCAAATACATAGGGATTATGCAAAGAAATCAAACCAGGAACCGTATTTGGAGAAACGACATCGCCTCCGTTGGAATGATCGTCGTCATCATCGCCATCAAAGCCGTCTCTTGGACAAAGTTGCAGGTCTGCGTCTCTGTTCTTTACTTTCGTTCGACAATGAGAATAGTGCTTGAGAGTTTGATTTGAGGTAGTTTTATAAAAGGGAACTAAATATTTTTTTTAACCTTCTATTTTAAACATGTTTTAAGTGTTTTGCGTAAAATACAATAAAAATAATTTTTGATCAAAACAAAAAAAGTGGTCTCAATCTCTTTTTTGAATTATAATTTATTTTATTTTATAAATAGCATGTATAAATTATACCAAACCCCTTCAACTATAAATTTGAATAAAAATCAAAAATAAAAATAATACCAAACACGACCAACTCAGCTCCTTTCTACTTCTCGTCTCACACGCCCACTCCCTCACTCAGCCCTCAACCCCTCAGCCCTCAGCCCTCAGCCCTCAGCCCTTCTCATTCCCTCAGGAGCAGCAGAACCGGCGTTCGACGACGAGCAGTGGCGGTGTTCTCTCTCGTTCCTCCTTCACGACCAAGGTAAACCGTAAACCCCTGTTCTGGTCTTCACTCTTCCTTTGACCGGTTAAACACCATGGTGAATAAGCCAATCGTTGGTTAATCCCGCTGATTCATACCATCGATTTGGCTAACTAATTACAACTTTCAGTTTCTGTTTACTTCTCAGTTTTCCATTCGGTTTTTGAGGAACCCTAGTTCAGTTTAACTACTTCAATTTCAAATTTTAAATTTGATTTCTATGTTTCTGGATCTGTTACTGATATATCCCTATGATTATTCATTGTTGAATTCATTTTTCTTGACCCCTGAAACCTTGCCATGGATTCTGCTCTGACCATCTGATTTTAGTCAACTTGTAGTAATATTCTGCCCACTGAACTGGGCCACCGACCCATGTATTGAGATAATCTGAACTATTTAAATTGAGTTGTCAAATTCTCTCTGAATCTGAATCTGGTTCTGGTTCATTATTCTTGCAATTCTGGATTTATTTGAGGTTTTCTAACCCTAATCCCTTACATGACTAGAAACCCCATTAATTGACCTGCTTGGAAATATCTGTATTAAGACTAGTCCTCTTGAACCTTATCTCTAGCATAGGAGTTCCTGAAGGATCTACTTTGGATGGTTTCATGCAATATTGATAGGCTGTGATATTTAGACTTCGTTATGTTGTGCCTGAATTTAGGAGTTCCTGAAGGATCTGCTTTGGATGGTTTCATGCAATATTAATAGGATGTGATACTTAGACTTCGTTTTGTTGTGGCTGAATTTTGAAACATTTGTTTTATCGTATATGTATATATATATATATATATATATATATATATATATATATATATATATATATATATATATATATATATATGAATTTGGAATTTGGAATTTGGAATTGATGTTGGATGATATATTTTTGGAATTGGTTATGAGTTTTGGAATATGGTATTGGTAATAGAATGTGGATATTATATACATTTTTGTTGGATGTTATAGCAGTTTTAAACTTTGAATACAAGCATTTAGGTAATAATTCCTCAATTTAAAACCCGTACTGTACTGTCCATTTTTGTTTTTTTTTTCCCGTTCTCTAAATGTTAGACCATTTTTTTGACCATACCGTTCTGTTTCTGCTCTGTTTATACCCACACCGTCCCGTACCATTCCATTTTTTTTGTTGTTCCTGTTATAACTAGCTATGGTTTAGTTTATACTTCTCTGTATTTTGTAGGGATATCGCTCTCCATTCTCTCTTAAAACGATATCAGAGCCTCCCTCTTTTCTTCTCGTACTCACTTGCTCCTTTGGAACTGTAAAGGTGTCCACAAAGGAGGAGAGGCGTTAACAAGAACACGAAGGTAAACGTGTCTTCTCATGCCTATTCTTTGGTTTGATTACTGTGTTGTTTTTCTATTGTTTCTCCCTATTTCCTACCTATGGAGATGGTTAACTTCTGTTGCAGTTTTTGATTATATCACTTGGTAAGACTACTTTTTCCGCATTGTTCCTTATGCTGCTTGTGCTTTTCTCCTGTGAGTAACTCAAGTAAAAGACTGTAAAACTCTTCTTTTTCCTCTTATAAATTGATTGTAGGAAGATGCGTGCCAAAGCAAAGAAGGTTATGGTGAAGAAAATAAAGAAGGCCTCTCAGTTATCTGTTCCTAGTCATAAAAGTGAAGATGCTGATTTCTTGGTATATCGGTTTCTAGGTTTCTACTCATCGTCTGTGTTGCAGAATTTTTCTGTATTGTTTTTGTTCATTCAAACTATTGTTTTTCTATCTGTTTGAGCTATATGAAGCCATTAAAAGGTGGTCCGGGGCGGAAGTTGCCTGATCAAGAAGCTCCTGTTGATAGTAATGCCACAGTCTTATATATTGGCCGGATACCTCATGGTTTTTATGAGAAGGAAATGGAGGGTACAGTTCTGTTTCTTCTTTATTTTAATTTTCCGTAATACTCTGTATTCTATGTGAGATGTTGTATTTCAAGTGATATGTTTGATTTGGTGTACTGGGTTTCATTACTTTTATTTCTGCCTGACTAGATAATTTTTTTTATTTTTATTTTTACAGGGTTTTTTAAACAGTTTGGTACAATCAAGAGACTGAGGATTGCACGGAACAAGAAGGTTTGATTTCAAAATTCATATATCCCTAACTTTCTTCTTATTTTATCTCTTCTTTAGGAAAATGGCTTTTGTATATACAGTATTTTCAGGATTCAAAGTCAATCTTTATGGGGTTGGGTAAATATTTTAGCTTTTGTACGATTGGTACATTTTAATGATAAAAACTTATATGACGTATAACTTATATTGTTGTGTGGATACACACTTCCATGGATATCCTTTTGTTTGATGATCTTCTAGTGCCAAAATTGGGGACAAGAATATGTCTGCTGAACTCTCCTTGTCCTCTTAAGGAGTACTTTTTCTAGGTATGTGATGCGGGACCCGGCTTGGAAAACCCTAATTGGTCCACTAATGGGCCCACCCAAATAATAACCAACTCAAATAATAATGATAGTGGTAGAATTGGAAAATAATCAGAAGTTAATAATTAGGGATGAAACGAACAAAGCCTTAGGACTGAACTGGGATTAGAAATAAAGAAGTGAGGTTAAATTTGGAATAAGGAATAAAGTAGGATATAACTGGATTACTTAATAAAGGGAGGGTATAATTGGAAATCCAGAATTAATGACCTTTCTTCTACCTTCGTTGGAGACTATACACGAACAGAAATAAGAAAGGCAGAAACCAGATTCAATTAAAATGGGAGAACTCACTCATTTGAAGCCCAATCTAGCTGGAACTTCAAGGTATGGATCGCAACATATAGCTCTCTTATATCCAGTTAATACCGAGCCCAATAATCAAGTTTAAAGGGGTCTACAATCACCTGAATCAAATCTGGGTGGAGGTTACTGTAGCAGCCAGATTGCAGGTTTTCAAACTCCTTAGAAAATGGATTATTTGGGACGGAAATCAAGGGGTTGGGTAGCCCTTATGGATTTAAGAATTTCCCCAAGTTTCAGGGTGAATGGAGACGGGATGATGGAGTTTGAAGGGATTTCGTGGGGCTGGGATTACCGCCCAGAACAGGTGAGTATAAAGAAGAGAACGAGGAAGTAGGGAAGGAAGAAGAAGAGAGGAACAGACCAAGGAGAGGGTCTGTGCTGGTTTGCAGAGGTGAATGAGAGAGGAAAAGAGAGGAGAGAGAGAGAGAGGAGCAACTTCTACCCGGTAGGCTCACAAGCACACAATTGACCATGTTTCAATTCATTCTCAAATCTGCCAATAAAGTCCTATTACATGTTCTATTTAAAAGAAATACTTTCCTAAACTAATTGAAATAACTGTAGTAATTAGATAACATCTCTATGGAATAAAATCCCTAATACCATAAAATCTCTAATCAAAATAGAAATCATAAATAAGGAAATATGAAATTGGAACTTTCCTATTCTAACTAATTCTCTACCAACCCTTTCCAGACAAAAAGGTCGGTTTGGGTTTGAGCCGGTTCAGGTTTGGCTTGGATAGCCAAATCGGCTCGTATCGATCCATCCATGAGCATGCTACTGCATCAGTATGACTTGAATGTTTGCATGATTGTTTCTGTTAGTTGGGACATCAAGTTGTTTTTATCTTATGTATGTGTGTTCTAGACCTGGTTGAAATCTGTAGTTTTTTGTATTGGTATGTGCACATTTGATGGAAGAATCTGCTCTAGTTTGTAATTGTTGACAACGGAAGCTGCTACGAGAAGCTCCGTGTCACCTAAGAACTCTTAACATCCAGGAAAGGTCCTGTAAAAGACTTTTATATCAAGTATACTACCAATCACATCAAGCAGTAAAGTGAAATATAAAAATTAAGAAAACTCACAAGCACAACAACAAACGAGAATTTATATGTTTAGGCTATATCTGTTGGGTGATGATGCCTATTCTTCACTATATAAAATAAAAATTTGATTACAAAGACAATGACAGCTGTTATAGGTTTCAGGTATGATACTAAGCTATAGTGTCAAAGTACATTTTTTTTTAATTTGATTGAAGAATATGTCCACAACAGTGAGGATGTTTACTGGTGAAAACGTCTGAAATCCTGGGATTGTTGGATCTTCAACCTAATATCGGGAACAACATTAATTTGAAATCCTGCAAAATATAAAAAAATGGAGTGGTGATCTTAATTTTATCTAAAGTTTTGCTACAGGGATTGCTGGAATGCTTAAGCCACCACCATTAAAATTTCACTAGATTGTTCCTTCTCCAAGATTCTAATTTAAAGGTGAACTCGTGAATGTTTCTTGTTGAATACAATGGTATCATTAGAGGATGTTAGTGGGAAGGACTGGCAGGTAATCTGGAAGCACCAAAAGTTTATCAGTCAAACATTTGTAAGGCATGGGAATTGAGGATGTGAATGCATAGATCTGATGTATGCGGAATATAAATTGAAAGTCAAAGTACAAAAACCTACAGCCTGTCTGATTTGTGAGAAGATAAGGAACATGCAGTTCACTTTATGTACCATAAGAGAGGTGGTATGAAGCTTACAAATTTAGTATCACTTGCTTTTATGTATCCCCAGTGAAAACTCTAGTTTTCTACTCATCATGATATGGAGGCACCAATTAGTTATTCCATATTCATGTAATCTGATATATTCAGAAAAATATTTTTCTTACACATGATGCTCATAAACATGACTGCAAGCTAAATTTTACTGTTGTTTCATGCATTCAAGTTTTTGGTTCGTTATAGAATGTTGATTTCTTTGGTTTGGTCTTCTACAGACAGGAAAATCGAAGCACTTTGGCTTCATCGAATTTGAGTCTCCAGAGGTTGTACTTATTTTTATCGTGTTTATTAATTTTTGTTTTCAGATTTATTGTCATTTTTCTAAGGCACCTCATGCTACATGCAGGTGGCAAAAATTGTGGCTGATAGTATGCATAACTATCTACTGTTTGAACACATGTTGCAAGTTGACCTTGTTCCTCCAGAGCGTGTTCATCTAAAGTTGTATGAAATTCAGTTTACTGCTATTTTTTAAAATAATTTGATGGACATGCAAAATTAAGTGGAAGAATTTTAAGATGCCTTCGCATGATCTGTTAATCTGTTGAAAGTTTTATGTATAATTGATGGCACCATTATTAATAAGAAGCTATGAACATTTTTTTAATAGTAGATGAAAATATTAAAAGCTTGAAAGAAAAAGGGGATAAAAAGGCCTGTAGTGTAGAATGTTTAATTTATGACTAATGCAATGAGGCAATTTTCCAGGACCAAGGTGACTGGATGCCTAGTTGTCTATGCGCCTAGGTCCTAAAGTCATTGATGGCAAAGAGGGGTTTCAACACCTTCAAATCAATAATCCCTCTTTGCCGCAGGATCTTACAAAGTCCAACCCAAAACAGATTTAATAATCAATAGAAGAATCAACTTATCTGAAAATCCAGCCGTTGAAATCACTTGAAATTGGTAGGAGATACTCTTGACAACGATTATGAACACTAGCAGAAGTTCGGAGTTGATCAGAAAAAAGTTGAAGTATCTACTGACTCTGTAGAGTTGCTGTCAGTCTTAGGAAAGCTTCTGAAAGTATAGATGTTTGTCTGTAGTAAATCAGCAATGATTTGGTACTCAATCAGCAGGAATCAATGTCATTCCAGAGGTGTTTGAAGAATGGTGAAAGAAAACAAAGATTAGAGTCACACGAAAAGAAAGAAAGCAGTTCAGTTGAGTCTCGCAACCTTGGGAGACTCAACCAGAAAAAAAAAATATTCAATCTCTTTTTTTTTTCTTTCTTGAAAAGTCTGCCACAAGCCCCTTGGAAACTCTTTTTAATGAACTTTGAAAGATTACAAAATAATAGGAAATCCTAACTAAATTAGAAACTTCCTTTTTAGAGAATAGGAAAGTTTCCAAAACAGAAAATAGGAGTTTCTAAACACTTTTAGAAAACTAAATTTAAGAAGTTCTAAGTCTCTAAGCAATAAAACTTCTAACTAACTAGCCTGTGTTTTAGGAAAGTAAATAAGATTGTCAATCAAAAAAGGATCCTACTAAAGTCTACTATTGTAGACTACTAGCTGGCGGTAACTTGGCTAGTTGCTGATTGCTGGTTGCTTAGCCAGCATTCGACTGGCCAGTGGCCCAGGCCCATTTAGTTGTTTGCGGCCCTTTTTCCTTGAGTAAATCTTGATTTGCATCAGCTCCCCCCCCCACTTAAAATGAACTCGTTTACGAGTTCGGTAATGATGTAGAATGACTTTAGAGGGGTCGGTAGGCAGCACCTGTTGATCTTGAAAGTTTGACTGTGCTTGTGATGTTGGAAGGAAATTCACCACTTTTAGGTCCACTCTTTTCAAGACATTTGGAAGGTATCAAAAAGTTAATATGCTCAACATCTTGAGGGGAGTCAAATGTGTAGGTGGTATTCATAGGGGCGATCTTATTCAGTTCTTCATCTTCCACAATTGTCTTCATAACACCATGGTCTTCATCAGAATTATGGTCGCCATTGTTGATCCATGGGGTTGTGGAAGAGGCATCAAAATTAACCATATCTACTTTTGAGTCAACCAAAGCCATACTACTGATCATATGGATTCCATATGAATCCTCGCTATCATCTGGGACATCTGTATTATTAACGGGGGTGTCGTCACTTTGCGGCTCACATACCTGTGTATCTGTATCTGGGTTAGTCTTGATTGCAGTAACTAAAGAGTTTATCTTTAACTTTTGTGGGTAATCTTTGGCAAAGTGGCCATATGTATTGCAGTGATAGCATTGCACATTTGTAGCTGTTGCCATGGGAGTTTTATCTTTATCTGTTATTGGAGTAGCACAAGGCGTAGACCTTATGGCCTTGCCATTCGGTATGGGGTGTTTCTCTTCATAAGAACTTGACGTGGGCTTCTGTGTTGACTTCAAAAGGTCTTCGGCTTGAAGAGCTTTGTCCATATAATCGTTGATACTGACAATATCAACCACACCCAATTTGTCTCTTATTTCTGGTCGTAATCCCAACCGGAACCGAGATATCATCTAGTCATCACTGTCTCGTAATCCAGTCCATGCACACAATTGGTCAAATTGATATACATAATCTTCCACATTCATGGTCCCCTATCGAAGATTATTCAGTTGGTCATGTAGCCTCCTTTAGAAGGACCTTGGTAGATATTTTTCTCTTAGCTCTTCTTTCATCTTTTCCCAAGTGGTAGGTTCCAACCCCTCCCTCATTAGGCTATATTCATAATGACGCCACTAATCTCGGATACCCCCCATAAGTTTGAAGCAGGCCAATTTTAGCTTTCGTGGTTCAGGAATGTCAAACCAATCGAAATAATTATCTAAGACATTTAGCCAATCATGAAATGTTTGTGGGTCTTGTTTCCCATAAAACTCCTTAAGTTCCATACGTACCTTATGAGTTTGGTAACGGTGGGGTTGACGTTCTCCATATTCTTCTTAGGGTGGGTCTTGATATTCCTCTCTAGGGACTCTTTGGGGAGCCCTAGCATTAAGTCTTGTCACTAAGTTGGCTATATGGGCTTCTCTTCTATGGGCTTCTCTTCTAGCCGGCCTAGGGTTAATTCTTTCATCCAAATTATCAATTTTAGCATTCATCATTTCTTCCATTTTATCTATCTTTGCATTCATATTGGCCAATTGTTCTAGCACTATGGCTAATGGATCCATGGATTTATTGGGCTGGTTAAGAGAGTTAGAATTCTCTTCAGCCATGCTCTGATACCAATTGATGGCAAAGAGAGGTCTCAACACTCTCAAATCAATAATCCATCTTACAAAGTGTAACCGAAAACAGATTTAATAATCAATAGAAGATCAACTTATCTGAAAATCCAACCGTTGAAATCACTTGAAATTGGTCGGACATACTCTTGACAACGATTATGAACACTAGCAGAAGTTCGGAGTTGATCAGAAAAAGTTGAATTATCTACTGACTCTGTAGAGTTGCTGTACCAGTTGCTGCCAGTCTTAGGAAAGCTTCTGAAACTATAGATGTTTGTTTATAGTAAATCAGCAATGATTTGGTACTCAATCAGCAGGAATCAATGCCATTCTAGAAGTGTTTGAAGAATGGTGAACAGAAAACAAGGATTAAAGTCACACGAAAAGAAACAAAGCAGTTCGGTTGAGTCTCACAACCTTGGGAGACTCAACCAGGAAAAAAAAAATTCGATCTCTTTTTTTTTTTTCTTTCCTGAAAAGTCTACCGCCAACCCCTTGGAAACTCTTATTAATAAGCTTTGAAAGATTTCAAAATAATAGGAAATCCTAACTAAAACAGAAACTTCCTTTTTAGAAAATAGGAAAGTTTCTAAAACAGAAAATAGGAGTTCCTAAACACTTTTAGGAAAACTAAATTTAAGAAAGTTCTTAGTCTCCAACCAATTAAAACTTCTAACTAACTGGCTTATGTTTTAGGACAGTAATAAAAAAAAAGAATCCTACTAAAGTTTACTGCTGTCGACTACTAGCTGACGGTAACTTGACTGGCTTTTGATTGGGGGTTGCTTAGCTAGCATTCGACTGGCCCAATGGCCTAGGCCCATTTAGTTGTTTGCGGCACTTTTTCCTTGAGTAAATCCTGATCTGCATCAATTATTCAGTGAAAAGGAAAGAGGGGGGACGATGAGAAAAGCAAGGGAAAATGAAGGAAAAGAGGTTTTTTTTTTTCTTCATAAGAACAAAAGCAGTTGCAGCGGCAGCAACTGCTGTTGTAGTTGCAGGAAGAGAACACGCAGTTGTGGGGCAGCCACTGCTGCCAGTTGTGGGGCAGCCACTGCTGCCAGAGTTACAAAAAAAAAAAAAAAAAAAAAAAAAAAAAAGAAAGAAGAAGCAACAGTAGCAGCCATCATTGCCACTGTTGGAGAAGAAGAGGAAGTAGCAGTAGCAGCAGCAGTAGAAACCGCTGAGGTGAGAAGAGACTTACCTAGTTGTTGGATCTTTGATGGAACTTCCTCGTTGCAGAACCGAGAGTCGAGTGAGAGAGGAAATGGACAGAGGCATGTTTATTTAAGAAAAAAAATGATATTGTGTATGGGGGTACACTATTACATTTATAAACCGTCAATAAGGTTTCCTATTATGGAATCATTGGTTCCGATTCATAAAAATAAATGTGATATTTAGAGCTGCTATAACTACAGAGGCATAAAACTAATGAGTAATACTATGGAACTACGGGAAAGAGTTATTGAAACTCGCATGAGACAAGAAACTACTATTACGGAGAACCAGGTTGGTTTTATGCCAGGTAGATCCATGATGAAAGCTATTTACTTCGAACTCGTGGAAAAATTTAGAGAAGGCAAGAAGGTCCTCCATATGGTCTTTATTGACCTAGAAAAAGCTTATGACAGAACCTACAAAAAAAAAGAAGTTATGACAAAGTCCCTAGAGAGTTAATCTGGCAAGTACTAGAGAGGAGAAGTGTTTCAAGCAAATATGTGAAACATAGTCAAGTATATGTATTATAATGTAGAGACTAGTGTGAGAACAGTGGGCGGAGGGGGGGGGGGGTCAAGGTAGTGAATCTCCCATTATAATTGGGTTACTTCAAGGATCAACTTTAAGCCCTAGTTTGTTTGCTTCATTATGGATCATTTAACCAGAGACATTCAAAATAAATGTTCCTTGGTGCATGCTTGTTTGCTAATGATATTGTTTTGGTAAATGAGACAAGCAGGGATTAATGCCAAGTTGGAGTTATGGAGACCGACATTAGTAGAACAAAGATGAAGTATGTGATGTGTAACTTTAGTCACACAATGATAGTAATGAGGTGGTGAAAATTGATGAGAGGGAGATACTGCAAAGTGGTTATTTTAGGTATCTAGGTTTAATAAAAAATAAAAAGGTGATATAGAAGATGATGTTTCACAGAGAATTAAAATAGGATGGATGAAGTGGACTAGTGGAGAGGTGTGACTGGAGTTCTGTGTGAACGGCGTGTTTCATTAAAACTTGAAGCAAAATTTATTGTATGGTCCTTTGACCAGTTATGATGTATGGTGTGGAATGTTGGATGGTTAAGAAGCATCATATAGATAAATTTAGTGTAGCTGAGATGAGGATGTTGAGATGGATGTGTGGAAAAATTAAGAATGATAAGGTAAGGGATGATCGTATTAGAGCTGATTTGGGAGTAGTGCCTATACATGATAAGTTACTAGAAAATCGTTTGAGATGGTATAATCATATGTTCAACGGAGGCCTTTAGTTGCTCTAGTACAAAGGAGTGATTTGATTCAGATTGAAGGATCTAAAAGAACTGGGAGTAGACCTAAGATGACTGTAGGGGAGTTGGTGAGGAAAGACATGTATAGCTTGGGCCTTGTTTCAAGTATGACATCAAACAGAGCTAATTGGAGAACAAGAATCCATGTATCCAACCCCATTCAATTGGGATAAGGCTTTGTTGTTGTTGTTGTTGTTATATTTGTAGGTATATAAATGTTTTTTGTTTTATACATTTGCCATTTGTATTTAACGTACAAGGAACTATGCTTTTTATTTTACACAAGAAATTAACATTAAGAGTAAGAAAGAAAAATTAATATTTTATAGCTAAGCCCTCCTTAAAATCACATCTTATATGTAACCCTCCTCTTTTGTATGTGCACGCCTAGGTGACCCAAGGCAATGCCTAGGCACCAGCCGAAGCAACAAGGTGCTTAGGCACCAGGCCACCGCCTTGGGTCGCCTTGTTGCATGACAACTATGTCTATAATTCTATATATTATTTATTATTGGGGGTAGTCCCTAGATTTTCAAAGCCTAGCTGGGATTGAGCCATGTGATAGGATGATGTGGTGATTTTGAGCATTAAATAGACATGTCTAGGTTTGGATTAGTCACGTTCAAATTTCAGAACCTTTTTCATCAAAGGCTCTCTCGAGTATTGGCATTCATCCTTGTATTTTTCAACCATCGTGTATGCCATGCATCCTCCTGTAGTCCCTAGATTTTTAAAGCTTTTGTGCAGTCAGCTTATGCAAAACAAGATGTTTAAATCTGTTTTACTTTCTATTGTGGCATACTTATTGAAAACCACTGGTAGTTGATCTCTAATGCTGCTTAATAAGTTACCTTCAAATGTTGAATTGCTTTCTCATACAAGTGGTTGGTTTTGGTGGTCAGATATATGTTTTTGTTGTCATCTTTTGCAGATGGAATGGTGCTAATCGCATATATAAACCATTAAACTGGACGCAAATCGAACAAAAGCGCCATAACAAGGTAACATAAGCATGTATTTGACAACATGCTTTCTGTGGGATGTACTTTTGTTCCTTTGCTAAGCAAAATAAAAGGGAAATGAAATATCCTTTTTGTAATTATTATCCCGTTATTCTGATATATATTCAGGAAAGAACAAAGGAAGAACATAAAAAATTGGTGGAAAGGATCCTGAAGAGAAACCAGAAGCGGAAAAAGAAGATAGAGGCTGCTGGAATTGAATATGAGTGCACAGAGATTGTAAGAATTATTTTTTGTCTTCTGTTCTGTATTGCCATGTTATGAGATATAAATTATTGGTTCTTACCAGCCATTCCATGTTGGCTCAATACTGGAATTCAGTCAGCTAGCAGTAAACCCCCAAAAAGTAAAAAGATTCCTGCAGGTAATGGGATTTCAAGGGCCTTAAAGGATTTAGGGTTAAGAAACTTCCAAGCTAGCCAGAATCATTATGAATAGAAACCAGCAAACAGAGAAATAATATTCCCTTTGAATGCTCCAGTACGGAGGGATGATTTGATTCAGATTGAAGGAGCTAAAAGAGCCAGGGGTGAGTTTTAAACGACTCTAGAAGAAGTGGTGAGGAAAGATATGCATAGCTTAACATAAAAACAAATAGGGCTTTGAATAGTGCTCTGATTGGAGAAAAAGATCCATGTAGCCGACCCCATTTAGTTGGGATAAGGCTGAGTTGAATTGAGTTGTAAACAGAGAAATAATGCTACTCAGCACAAACAATATAAATGCTTAAAATTCTGGTCGAATGGTTTTATCAAGGAGAATGTTTCAGCAAGGTTTGATTAAGATCCAATGGATGGTTCAGAAATATTGAAGAAGTCTAAAGACAACTGAAATTGATTGCAGTGTTTTTAGCAGGTTCAAAACAGAATTCAATAAGGTTCTGACTTCTGATTTCATGATTAATTAGCAATGTCGAACCTTAAATAATTGACCTACCAGATTTGAGAAATCAGAATCAGAAAACAAAGAATTAAAGTAGTGAACTTGAGGCAGGACTCTTCAAATCAATTGAGACTTTCAGAGAAAGCAGAATATCAGATCAGACCAGTAGACCGAACAGAGAACAGTAAACAGGAATCAGAACCAAAGATCAAATCAGAAAATAGGGCTTTTGAAGAGTTGTACTAGAAAAAGGAAACCAGAAATCGACTTAGTTTTGCTTACGCAAAACCGGAATTGAAACAGACTGAGATTAAGAAATCAGAACAGGAACTGAAATAAGATTAAGCAGTAGTCTATCCAATAGAATTAGTATTTCAGCAAGGCATGCAGAATCAAAGAAAATAATGAAATTACCATGAGCCGGTTTAAGAAATAGTTTAGACCTGACCTGATAGTTTGATGGCAAAATAGAAGAAGAAAGGAGAAAGATATGGTCAGTACTCAGCTGAAGTTTACCAATACCCTTGCTGAATCCACAGCGTTATAACTGAATCCTCAGATGCACCTCCTGAATCCACAGAAGAAAGTGAAATCCAAAGATATGTGTGCCAAAGCTTCCTCTTTATCACTAACTCATGCGGTAGGGCGTAGCCCTTACATATATTTATAGAACACAAAAAAAGAGAGACTCGAACTAGGCCTAAAACTCCTCCAGCGAATTAGCTTACTATGGAGATAGTCTACTTCTACTAAAACTCTGAATAAAACAAGAAAAAAAAAAAAAAAAAACCTAAACAAGGCTGGATTCTTCCTAATGCAGCCTAAGTAAAACACTTAATATAAAAAAAATAAAGAAAAAATTTCATCTAACCCTCAAAAATTATGTCAAATTCTATCTAACCCTCAAAAAATTTCAAAAGTCTCATCTACCACCCAAAAATTTTCCACCGTTAATCAAAGAGACCTCACCCGTTAGTTGCAAATATTAGGACAATAATGCCCTTATTCCAAAAGTAAAAGACTGTAATGCCCCCCAAAGTAAAATCACCTTTACTTATCAATTCGTATAACCCTTTTTCATTTTCTACCTATTCCAACCGAGCTTGCTAGGTTTCAATGGTGATGATGATAGTGTCAAACGAATGATTTGTACCGAAGTAGATCTTGCTATCAAATCTCTCAGAACGGATTCGTTACTGAGTCTGAAACGTCCGTTGATGAGTCGATTATGTGAGAGAGGTCTCGATGCAGGTCTCTGCAAATCTAGATGGGAGAAAATTGGGCGATTTCCTGCTGGAGATTACGAATACCTAGATGTGATCGTAGAAGGAAATTGGTACCTGGTTTTCGGCTGTCTGCATCATGGCAGCATCTTGAGGAGCGACGGAAGTTTTTTTAAGGTTTTGAGCATGTTCTAGTGTGTTCTGTGGAGTGATCTGTTCAAGAAATGGCATGTTTGATGGGTAACAAATGTTCAAGAAATGATGTGATTTGTTCAAGAAATAGCGTGATTTGGAGAAGAGAATCCAACGATCTTGCTTGATCGCTTGTAGCTCTAGATGACTCAGCTCTAAGTCCCCGCGACCACAGGATCTGGAGAAATTGGAGAAGCAGTGCGAGACTTCCATGAAGCCCCATCAATGCCTTCTAATTACTTAGCAATTAAAGCCAAAACTATCTGTATACCAGGAAAGAAGCTGCTGCAGAGGGTTCAAGTCCTATGAAAGCAGCAAGAATCTGTTCTCTTTAGATCCAAAAAAAGGAAGAACCTAATATCAAGTTAGTCCCCACTGTAGAATCGTAAGAAGATCCTTAAAGAACAATCAACGATGTACCAACAGGTCCTCTCCGTAAGCAAAAGAGAAATGCCCTCGATAATACAGCCGCTTTGAATCTTTGAATCGTTATAGACTTCCCCTTGGAGAATCGACGTAAAGAGGCTCAGAGGACACAAAAAAGCAGCTCAGATGTATGAGGCCAAACAAAATCCCTGAGATTACCCGTGTCTAATTCAAACGGTGAATTCATGATTGCTCGACCGACAGATGAATATCTGTCATTGCTGAAGGTGTTCTCTGCAATTTTTGTTGGAAAACCAGAGGAGTTGAAGCAGGTGGTGAGATTGATGTGTGCGGTAACTAGACAATCATTGAAGAGGATGGAGATGCATGTTCCTCCATGGAGGAGGAATGGCTACATGCAGGCCAAGTGGTTTGGTCATTGCAAACGAAACCAGAGCTGCTGTGAGGATTTCGCCGGTGGTGACATGGGAGGATTTGAGAGTTCTGATGATATTAGGGCTCCTGAACCAAATAGCAATAGAGAAGAAAAAAAGAAATTTCGAGAAAGAAATAAGAAAAGAAAGGGGCAAATTAGTAACTTTATCTCATTTTAATGTTTTAAAGTTTCAAATAGAAAGGGTACGAATGTCTACTCACATGTTCAGTCAAGTTTGTCAGAACTGATCCAAAGTGGGCTAGGTTAAGCCGCAGCGTATTCTCCTTTTTCCTATGTTAAAAGCTGGATAGTGCATCAGCTCTCCCCGACTTGAATGACCTCAACCATGAGTTTTACAGTGACGAGGGGATAACAACATGTGAGTAGCAGCCTTGACCAGTCCCAAACAAAACTCTGGTGATGTAGGGACATTAGGAATAAAGTTCTTAACCCTGAGAACTCTCTTCAAAGAAGTGAGGTGGAATCACTAATTCAGGGACTTCCACATAAAAAATAGCATCTGGGGTAGTCACAACTCACAACTTCATGTGGGACTGTTGAACTCATAGTTGTCAAGGCGAGAGGCGACCTAGGCAAGGCAGCGTTGCCTAGGCGACCTAGGTATACCTAGTGTATTTTTTTTTTATTTCTAAAATATTAATGCTATATTAATGTTTATATATATGCAGTAAAAAAAAAAAGGGCGTCCTAGTGTGCGAGGCTCCTGTTACTACAAGGTCCAGGAGGGGCAGAATGTATGCAGCCTTACCCCCACAACGTAGAGAGGCTGTTTCTCTGTTTCGAACCCGTGACCACCAGGTTGCAATATGACAACCTTACTGTCACACCAAGGCTTGCCCTCAATTTATATATATGTAGTATTCTACATAAATAATCAACATTTAAGACAACCTAATTAATATGAGAAAACTAAAAAATAATGAATAAAATATAGGACATAAAGAATCATATTATAAAAAACAAAAAGCACAAATAAATAAACTAAGAAGTTAGAACATCATAGCATATAAGCAAAAAGCAAGATTACAAGAGGAAGACTATAATGTACTTAAAAAACTACAGATCAAGTTATTCAAAATATCATACTATTGTTAGTTGTTTCCTCTATGATGCCAAAATAAGTGCTTGTGCCCTTAGTTATTTATTTTGGATTCGGGAATTATTCGGAAGAATAGATCGTAGTGATTCGTTTTGGTAATTTAAGAATTTTGGTAAAAAAATGGACTTAAAATAAAATTTCGGATTGGTTCAGGAATTATTCTTTTGGATAAAAAAATTCGGACAAAAAATTTGGATGTTAATTTTTAATATTTTTGTGATCCTATTTCACAACATCAATCAATTATCACACTTGGATAATATATAAGTGACATTAGAATAATAGTTAATTTATAAATAACAATATAATACATAATAGATGTGTATGTGTTTATAAAGGTGGATTCACTAGATTTCATTATAGCATATAATAATGTGGATCATTAGATTTTATTATGATAGCAATACCAATTTAGTGGAGTTGACATTCATAAAATCAAACATGTTCATAAATTCATCTAATCATCCCCATGAAATTCATCTCATTTTCATGTTAGTTAATTACTTCCTCATGGCTTGTATTATAATATTATTTTTATACGCATATTTAATCCGAATTAGAAAAACACATGAAAGTAACGACTTGTTTTGTATTATGGATGCTTTTTATACTCAAATTTAATTCCACATTACCGAATGAAATTAACGATTTGCTTTGTATTATGATTTGATTTTCATACTCATATTTAATCTCACATAGGAAAAAAAAATGAAATTAATAATCTGCTATGTGTTATGGTGTGATTTTTACACTCATAATTAGTCCTAGATTGGAAAAGATGCAAATAGTTGAGGCATTAGATTTTTTTTTTTTGTTGAGAATTTTAGTTAAGGCATTAAGTCCTCCACTAGGATAGTATTAATGATTTTTTAAGTATCTAAATTATTCGGTATAATTTGGATTAGAAGAATTATTCATGATATTTATCTCTAAACCAAAAATGCGAGAATTTTTTCGAATCTTTGAATATAATTAGATTCTGGAAGGATTATTCGTATTATTTAATTCGGAAGAATAATTTGCAAATAATTCAGAAAATTAAATAACTATGCTTGTGCCTCTATTCCTCATAAGCTCAGTGGTAGAGAAGCCGACTATTAACCGGCAGGACGTAGGTTCGAATCCTACTTGGGGAGAGATCATAAAGTATAAAAGTAATAAATCTTTCATTTAAAATATATGCAGCAAGATTGCAAGAAGGAAATTCTCATACATCTAAAATCATCCTAAGCAATGCAATAAGAAATAATAACTCAATAAAAATCTACATCCAAATTCAAATTCTATAAGTTAAATCAAACATCAAAATCATCCAGTAAAGTATGGTCCATTTCTTGTTCTTGCTGCTCCCCTTCACTATGATTCTCAGGCCTCTGTCCAAAGTCATCCTCAATTGAATCCCCCCTCCTCACACCATAGTTGTCAAGGTGTCACCTAGGCACTGCCTAGGCGCTCAAGCGCCCTTCTGACGCCTTCGAAAATTGGGCGCCTTGGTTACCTAGGCGGGCGCCTAGGCGTTAGGCCTCCAACGCCTTGGTTCGCCTTGACGCCTTGACAACTATGCCTCACACGGTGTGTGTAGTGGATATTGCTTCCAGATGATTGGGCTCTTGCTACTCTATTGCGTCCCTCAATAGATGTTGATGCCCCAATTGCTCTATCTACATCAGCCCATGTAGACCGTCATGGACTATCTCCTCCTCTTATTATAAAAAATTAAAAAAATAAAAAAAATTAATATCCTTTCGTTTCGTCTTCCGGTGGCCAATCATCCACTCATATTCCCAGTCGAACTCATCTAGCATTAAGGGATTATAATTTCTGTTTTGTTCACGTCTTTCATTACTTGAAGACGTCTATTGTATTGGACATATAGAAGATCATTCATACATTGATGTTCTAGCCAGTTCCTTTTCTTGGTTTGTATCTGAATTTATAAACAATATAGATTATGTCATTCTTCTCTAAAACTAGTACATAACAAAGAAATATAATAAATATGAAATAAAAATTGTACTTAGTACTTACAAACTCAAATGTACTCTAGTTGTGTTCGCAACCAGAAAAACAGCAACATAGGCCTAGAATGTGACATACAAAATTTGTAAGTTCAGGGGTGTTGCCTCCATGTGCTGTCTACCATCTGACTGTAAAGTATAAAATACAATAAATTATAAAGCTACAATTTAAACAATAACCACTGAACTTTTTAAATTAAAATAATACTTATGGGGACTAGAGGTAGCTCGTTGTCTAATTGCCATATCCTTTCCAAAGATGCATTGGCCAAGTTTTAAAGAAGATGCCTGATCACTAATCTTGTCTTGCAAATTTACATCAGGCACCATTCTTACAGGTACATCATTGAATGTAGTCAGGATTTCCGCTTTGATTTTCCCTTTCCTGGTCTCATCAGACTCATCATCAATATAGTTAAAGAATTTTCCAGGATTAAAAAACAATGCAGCAAGATACAAAGGCCGCCCCATCTGACACTCCCAACGCCGATCAATAATATTGATAACTTTTTTCCACAATCTTTGATGCAGTAGCAGTGTCATGGATGGATCGACATGAGCTAATTTGGCTACCCAAGCCAAACCTGAACCGGCTCAAACCCAAACCAACCTTTTGGTCTGGAAAGGGTTGGTAGATGATTAATTATAATAGGAAGTTTCAATTTTATATTTAGGAAGTTTCAATATTAGATTTCATTATCTATTATTTCTGTTTTGAGTAAGGATTTCATTCTATAGATACAATATGTAGTTTCTAAACTTATGTTAATTAGTTTAGGAAAGTTTTACCTTTAAATTGAACATGTATTAGGTTTTTATTGACAGATTTGAAGATTTGAAGAAGAGAATAGAATAAATTGATATTCAGTTGTGTGCCTATGTTCAGAAAGAAGTGGTGTGCTCTCTCTCTCTCTTTTAATTCATCTCTACGATCAGGGACAGTCTTTCCTTAGACTGATTCCCCCCTCTTCTTCTTTCTCCTCCTTCCTACTTCTTCTTTCTTCTTAACCTACTCTGTTCTGGGCGGTAACTCCAGCCCCAACAAAATACATCAATCTCTCTCCTCTATCTTCCTATCACCCTCAAATTTTAGCTGAGACCTTCCCTCTCATAAACAACCCAATCCCCCATAGTTTTACTCCTTATAAGTTCTGTTTTCCTGAGATTGAAAACTGATTTCGAATCTGAGTTCCAGTTTGCCGCTAGGTTTAGTTGCAGCAGTTTATTCCCACATGGATGCTCAGTTATTGGAAATCTTTTTACTTGGGATTCAGAGGGCTACCCATTGCGATTCTTTCCCCAAAATCTGAGGTCAATTGGTGGCCTATCGAGTGAATTCTTCCTCTTTAACCAGATCTGGTTTTGCCGCCTCCTATTTCTCTTGGTGAAAGAGTCTCCAACGAAAGGTAGAAGGAGACCCTTTATTGCTAGATTTCCAATTATACCCTCCCTTTATTAAGTAACTGAAGTTTAACCTTATTTCTTTGTTTCTAATTCCAAATCAGTCCTAAGGTCTTGTTTGGGTTCTTAAGCTATTGTAACTTCTGATTATTTACAGAATTGCCACCACTGGTTGAGGTTTTAAAATATTTACAGTTCTGCCACTAAAATTGCTATTTGATTATTTGGTTGGGCCCATTAGCGGATTAATTAGGGTTTTCAACCCAGGATCCCGCATCAATTGGTATCAGAGCGAATATCCTGTAGTCATGGTGAGTAACAATGAGCTCCTAGCACGTGTTAACGCCGACAAAGAGGAAACTAACACGGCCATTGGTGGTATATCAAACCGACTTGATGGGATAGATGCTTCTATTTTAATTTTTCAGGATATGATGGCAAAAATGCAGACGTCCATTGACTTATTGTTACAAGCTATAAAAGTTAAGCGTCCCATACTTGAGGATTTTTCCAACTCCGTCTCATATGTTTCACCTCCCAATACATCCCCACCACCATCACCTTCACGACATGTACCACCACCACCACCACCACCATATGGAGTTGGTCGACATGGAGAAATTTTTGGTGCTGACAAAGGAGCACGACTGGATGTGCTTGATTTTAATGGAGACCAAAATCCTGAGGAATATCTTAACTGGATCCATAGCTTGGAGATATTTTTCAAATGGTACGGATTGTCAGAGCCTAGAAAATTGATGTTTGCAGAAGCAAAATTGAAGGGCACGGCACGAGTTTGGTGGATTAAATATCAGAAACAAAATCAAACTCGCGGCATTGGTGAAATAAATACTTGGGCTGAGATGTATGCGGCAATGAACCGGCGATTCCTACCTCTTGATTACAAGCAACGGACGCATCTCAAGTTTACTCAATTACGGCAAGACAATATGATTGTTGAAGAATATGTGGCCCGATTCTATTATTTGGCTACCCGATCTAATTTTGATTGGGATGAAGATGTTTTGGTCGCACAGTTCCGTAATGGTTTGCACCCACAGATTAGTGCTTCTTTGGCTTCCAATAGGTTACATACAATGGAGGATGCTGTACAAGTGGCATATCAGGTAGAGGAAAATTTAAAGCGGCCATACAATCGGAGAAGCTTTCCAGAGACGTTCTCTAAAGGTAACAATTTTGTCAAGCAAACTCCACCACCAGAGAAGTCTTTTAGCAAGCCCCAAGAAAGTGGTTCTAGTATGGCATATTCACGGCCGACCTGTCCATATTCTCCGCCTCGGCGTAGTTATGATAGACCTCCTTCAAAACCGAGGACTGAGATCCAATGTTTCACCTGTAAGGGTTTCGGTCATTTGGCTTCCCATTGCCCGAATCACTCCATTGCTTTTGCCGATAAAGAAGAACTCATGACTACTGCCACAGAGGAGCAATGTAAGAATGAGATCGTATACTTGGCAGCCGAGCACGATAGTGATGATAGCGACAGTGATGTTGATCAGTTGCACCAGCCTTTTATGGTCCTTCGCCCTCTCTTGGCTACACAGATACCTGAAGAGGATGATTGGCGATGAAGCAATATTTTCCAGACACGGGTACGATGCAACGGTTCCCTATGCACCATGATTATTGACGGCGGCAGTTGTACCAATGCAGTATCTGAAGATATGGTTAACAAGTTGGGTTTGAAGACAGAGCCCCATCTGCATCCCTACAAGGTTGGATGGATAAATAACAATAATCTTAAGGTTCATGAGCGGTGCTTGGTCACGTATTCCATCGGCGGATTGATTGACACTGTTCGATGTGATGTGTTACCCCTCAAGATCAGTCACCTTCTCCTAGGTCGTCCTTGGATGTTTGACAAGAAGGTTCAGCATGATGGTTACGATAATACTTACACCTTCAAATTCGGTGGGCTCGATATGCAACTTCTTCCGGCAAAACACCTTCCCGCCATCAAGCTTAAGAAGAATGCTAACTCGCTTCTCCTCCAATGCATTCCATCTGATGGTATTCTTGGTCCTTATCCAGACTCGACAGAGTCGAGTTCTTTTGAGAAGCGGAGAGTTGATGCAGTAGCAGTGTCGACACGAGCCAATTTGGCTACCCAAGCCAAATCTGAACCGGCTCAAACCCAAACCAACCTTTTGGTCTGGAAAGGGTTGGTAGATGATTAATTATAATAGGAAGTTTCAATATTAGATTTAGGAAGTTTCAATATTAGATTTCATTATCTATTATTTATGTTTTGAGTAAGGATTTCATTCCATAGATACAATATGTAGTTAATTAACTTATGTTAATTAGTTTAGGAAAGTTTTACCTTTAAATTGAACATGTATTAGGTTTTTATTGACAGATTTAAAGATTTGAAGAAGAGAATAGAATAAATTGATATTCAGTTGTGTGCCTACGGGCAGAAAGAAGTGGTGTGCTCTCTCTCTCTCTTTTATTCATCTCTACGATCAGGGACAGTCTTTCCTTAGACTGATTTCCCCCCCCCCCCCTTCTTCTTCTTTCTCCTCCTTCCTACTTCTTTCTTCTTAATCTACTCTGTTCTGGGCGGTAACTCCAGCCCCAACAAAATACATCAATCTCTCTCCTCTATCTTCCTATCACCCTCAAATTTTAGCTGAGACCTTCTTTCTCATAAACGACTCAGTCCCCCATAGGTTTACTCCTTATAAGTTATGTTTTCCTGAGATTGAAAACTGATTTCGAATCTGAGTTCCAATTTGCCTCCAGGTTTAGTTGCAGCAGTTTATTCCCACATGGATGCTCAGTTATTGGAAATCCTTTTATTGGGATTCAGAGGGCTACCCATTGCGATTCTTTCCCAAAATCTGAGGTCAATCGGTGGCCTATCGAGTGAATTCTTCCTCTTTGACCAGATCTGGTTTTGCCGCCTCCTATTTCTCTTGGTGAAAGAGTCTCCAACGAAAGGTAGAAGGAGACCCTTTATTGCTAGATTTCCAATTATACCCTCCCTTTATCAAGTAACTGAAGTTTAACCTTATTTCTTTGTTTCTAATTCCAAATCAGTCCTAAGGCCTTGTTTTGGGTTCTTAAGCTATTGCAACTTCTGATTATTTACAGAATTGCCACCACTGGTTGAGGTTTTAAAATATTTACAGTTCTGCCACTAAAATTGCTATTTGATTATCTTATTATTTGGTTGGGCCCATTAGCGGATTAATTAGGATTTTCAACCCAGGATCCTGCATCAATCTTACTCTATCACCAAAATTTTATTGTATTTTTTTTGTTTTTTTTTGCCTCTTCCATTGCCAAGTATACTTCAGGTATAGCCATATAGCAGGTTTCTCATCCCCATCCACAATTCTCATTACAACAACAATGGGCTTGGATGCTTTCAAGCAATCTTTTAAATTCCAAAACTGGACAGAAAGCATTGTTTTAGCTACTTGCTTTGCTGCCTCTGACTTTGCCAAATTGCTTTTCATCCAATCATCAGAAACAAATAGTTGCTTCGAAGCATCTCTGTGTCTCAAGAGACTCTCAGTGTCAAAAATGCTGTTGCAAACCTGGTTACTCCAACTCTAACAAGATCTTGCCCACTAGTTTTATTTCTCATAGCATCAAGAAGATGGGTATGTCTATAGATAAAGGTTGTTACTAGGGATGTAAACGGATCGAATTCGGCACGGATATACTACTATCCGAATTCAAATCCACCTTCTAAACAAACTATCCGAATCCGCCTCCGCATCCGGTGGATTTCTAAAAATTTAATTCGAATATAAATTTTAACCGCATATCCGGTTAAAATCCGATCCGAATCGGAATTAAAACATGAAGCATTGTCTACATTTGTGTAAGGGTTGATTTTGCATTTTTGATTCACAATGGATATGACTAAATTCTTTAACAATAACATTGTGATACAAATGGTAGTTCAGTTCCTTTGAACAAATCATCAAAAAAGCATAAGCATTAAAAAAAAAAAAAAAAAAAAAACCCTAACTTGCCTTTCCTTTTCTTCCTCTGTCTCCGTTTCTCTCCTTTAAACGATAATGATGAAGATAGAGATGCCACTGATAGATCGAACAAAGCTAGATCGAGAACTCCTTTCTTGATCTCCTGAAGAAACGCACAAATCTAGGATATATCTAATCTAAAAAAATCAAAACCCTAGAACTTTCCACCCCTATTTTCATGAACTCTCTTTCTTTCTCGTTTCTGCTATTTCCTCCCTCAGATTGTAAATTGAAAAGCTTCACCTGATATTAGAAAAATGACGCCCCCTTTTCTTGCATTAAACGAGACCGTCTTCTATAACTCCAGCATATAACCCTCCTATCCAAAACAAACCGCGACGACAATGGTAGATCGACAGCAGCAGCAGCAATAGATCGGCAGTAGCAGCGGCAGCGGCGGAATAGTGGCAGAACAACGGCGATGAACCCATAAATAGTGAAGAAGCTGCTGAACCTTTCCTCTTCGCACACGAAAGAATAGCGGCAGAATAGCTACCAGAACATTCCCTAACTAAGCAAACCTACCTCTATCCTTATATATTATATAATATATTAATATATAGATATATAGATATATAATATATTAATATATGATGCTACACTTCAGCGGATCGGAGTGGATATAATCCGATCCGTTTAACTACTATCCGAATCCGCCTACTCATCCGATCTTTTCCATCCGAATTCACATCTGAATCTGATTGTTCGGATTCGGATGCCCTTAAACGGGTGCAGATTCGAATCGAATTCGGATTTTTGGTTATCCATTTACATCTTTAGTTGTTACTCTTCTACCCTTGGCTATTGAAAGCTTAAATTCTTTGAAGTTCCCACTTTTTCCAATATAAGGTCAAGACAATGAGTTGCAAAAGGTGTCCAGTACAATCTAGACCTCTTCTGCATGAGTAATGTATTAGCTGCTTTATAATTTGATGCGTTGTCTATAATCACTTGGACGGCATTTTCTTCTTCTATCTTTTCAATTTTGTCGTCTAGAAATTTAAACAACGTGTTAGCATCTTGAATATGCTGAGATGCATCAATAGATCCAAGAAAAAATATCCCCTCTAGACAGTTTACAAGGAAATTGATATGATGTCTTCCTCTTTTATCTGACCATCCATCAGACATTAGGGTCACAACCATACTGTTTCTAATACACTTCATAGTGTTTTCTCATTTTTGCAACTTTCTCTTTTGTAGACTTCAACAAAGGCACTCTCACCTCGTGATAGGATGGGGGCTTGTATCCTGGCCCTTACTCTGCGATGGATTCTACTATTATCTCAAAACTCTTGGTCTTAGCAGCATTAAATGGAATGCCACACTCATACATCTAGTCAACAACTTGATCATCAACTTTCTTCTTCTGTTTAGCTGATCTAAACTGATTTTGCAATGTAGTTTGTATAGGTTCCTTCATTTTCCGCCGCCTCTCATCAACAACTTCTTCAGGAGTTTTCCTCACATGAACATCCATAATACCTCTTACTTGTTGTTGGAAGAAACCTTGTTTTATTTTAGCAGTTGTTCTAGAGCTTGGGACAACTCTGGAATCTTGAGATGGGGACTGCATTTGTCCTTTTATTTCCTCTATGGGTATATCCAAATCATCATTCAGAGTAGGATCATCTAAATTCCCTACCTTCCTCTTTTGATTCTTTACTATATATTGATGCATCTTCATTCAGAATAATGGTGTTTAGGACATGTGGAAAATAGTGGTGTTTAGGACATGTGGAACACTCGAGCACTTCTTCCGCTCCAAAATATCATGGCATGACTTTGTTGCTCAGTTAGAGGAAAATTGGCGTCGGCCAGTTTATGAGTTAGATCCTCCTTGACGCTCTACGTGGAATTAGACATTGGGATGGAGTGATGGGGGATGGGACTTGGGACTTGGGACTTGGGACTTGGTGTATCGTTGTATTTACTATTTGTATAAATTAGAAAAAATTTCATGTAGACCCCATCAAAGATTGTTAACATCATCTACACCCACAAGAATGCAAAAATATCATCTATGCCCCGAAACTTTGACTGTGCTAATCAAAGAAGTCCACTCCGTCAGTTGATTTCTGTTAGATGTTGACGTTAGGTGGACTGAAATATTTGAAAGACGATAATACCCTTATGACCTATTGAAAAGACCATTATACCCTTTACCCAAACCCCTCTCTTCCACTTTTTCTTTGCTTCCTCTCTTTCTCTCTCTTTCTCTCTCTCTTACTCTGTTTTTTGACCTGGGTTCTCTTCTTCGGTAAGCCCTTATTTAGATCTGTGATGTTCCTTTCTCTTCAAGTCTCTGAATCTCTGAGGTTCCTTTCTCTTCAGATCTATGTTTTTTTTTCAGCTCTACATTCTTGTTTTTTCTCTACTGTTTTTTTCGGTTCTTGAACCTGTTTTCTTCAGATCTAAAGTTTTCTGCATCACTCCTAAAACATTCTTCAGATCTGAATTTTCTTCTAGTTATTCTCTTCAGATCTGAGTTTTCTTAATTTTTTAGGTATGAATCACCATTTTATTGTGGATCCTCCGTTGAATCCTCCAAATAACTAATGATTCCATCTCAACCCCCATATCATGATATCGTGATTGAAGACATTTTTAGTGAGGTTTCGTTTGAATCACAGTAGTAAAACAGAAATTAAAGTTGCAGAAAAAATTACGACGGAAGAAACTCCAATGAATCATTCATATTTTACCAAAAAAAAAAAAAAATCATTCATAGATCCTTACCAAGTCCATGAGGATTGCTTCTCACTGCAGTGGACCAGAAAACAAAAATATCGCCTGGATCGGATAGAACCAAATCTGAAATCAAATCTCAGCGAATGATTAAAGCTTGGGGGTGTGGGAATACAAAACCGATATGAGATCCAAAGATGAGAATTGAAGAGCTGATATACATGCTTCTCTCTAAGGATTCATAACTTTCCCTTAAATTAGTAAATGAACATAATTTTTTAATTTTACAATTTATAATTTGAGGGGTAAAATTGTATTTCAACAAATTTAGTGATTTCCATCAGTTAAGTGGACCTAGGTGATGTTTTTGCATTCTTATGGGTGTAGATGATGTTAGCAATCTTTGATGGGGTCTAGATGAAATTTTTTCTATATATGATTGTATGGTCTATTTAACTATTTTATACTTATTGGGTTTTTTGACTATGACAATTAACTAATTATGTGCTTATTATTCTTCTCTTAAAATATAATTTCATTGTCTCATTCGGTCTTTTTTGATCTTCTACTAGTGTAACATTATGTAGAATAGTCAATATTACCCTAGGTTTACAACAGGTGATGCGGGACCTGGGTTAAGAAACCCTAATTGATCCACCAATGGGCCCACCCAAATATAATCAACTCAAACAATAAAGTAAGTGGCAGATTTGTAAATATCCTGAACTTAACAATTAAGGATGAAACAAACAAGCCTTAATACCATAGATAAAGCTGTAAACAAATATTAACCCAGAGGGTAAATTTGGCAGAAGACTTGTGAAGGAGGATCAATTAAAGAAATAGTAGAGAACCAAAGGGCTTTTCTGTGATTTATGAAGATTGCTTCTTCTTCAAGTTCACGACAGAAACAGTAGCGGAAAACAGATTTAATAGGAGTGAAAGATCTCAGTCAACTTAATGCCGTTTGCTCTGAAACTTTAGGAAGATGATTGCAAGGCATAGGCCTACTGTTTCCCACTGATATTGGAGTCCATCGATGAGATTAAATGAAGAAAGAGATTCTGCAACTCAACTGGGCGGTAAGAGTGAACCAGATCTGGTTGCAGGTCTTCAAACCTCACTAAAGAAGAACTGTTGAAGATGGAACTCAAGGGGTTGGGTCATTTTTATGGATTGAAGTCGTTCCCTAAGTTTCAGGGTGAAAGGAGGTGGGATGATGGAGCTCGATGGCCTTCTATTGGGCTGTGATTACCGCCCAGAAACAGGGGAGCATAAAGAAAGGAAGAAGAATTGGGAAAGAGGAGGGGAGTAGGGAAAGGAGACAGACCTGGGTTGGATCTGTTAGAGTGTAAAGACGAAATAGAGAGAGATGAAGTGAGGGACGAGAAAGGGAAGGGAAAGGGTTAGCAGCTCACAAATCTTCACTGGTCATGGAGACACCAAAATGCGATACTTCTTTCATTCTCAAATCTGAAAATAAAATCCTATTACATGTTTTATTTAAAGAGAATACTTTCTTAAACTAATTGATATAAGCTTAGAAACTGAATAACATCTTTATGAAATAAAATCTTTAATTATAAATAAGGAAACATAAAAGTGAAACTTCCTATTCTAAATTAATTCTCTACCAACCCTGTCCAGACCAAAAGATTGATTTGGATTTGGGTTTGGGTTTGGGTTTGGGTTTGGGTTTGAACCAGTTCAGGTTTGGCTTGGGTAGCCAAATCGGTTCGTGTCGGTCCAGCCATGAGCAAGCAACTGCATCAACTCTCCGCTTCTCAAAAGAACTCGACTCCGTCGAGTTTGGGTAAGGACCAAGAAGACCATCAGATGAAACACGCTGGAGAAGCGATTTAGCAATCTTCTTAAGCTTGATAGCTTTGAGATCTTTCGTCGGAAGAAGTTGCATCTCGAGTCCACCGTACCTGAAGGAGTAAGTATTTTCATAACCATCATGTTGAACCTTCTTATCCAACAGCCAAGGAGAATGTGACAAATCTTTTAGGGTAACACGTCACAGTGAATGGTGTCGATCAATCCACCGATAGAATATGTGAGCAAACACCTCTCATGAACCTTAAGATTGGTGTTATTTATCCATGTAACCTTATAGGCGTATGGGTGCGGCTCTGTCTTCAAGCCCAATTTGTTAACCATATCTTCAGAGACCACATTGGTGCAACTGCCACCGTTGATGATCATTGTGCATAGGGAAGCATTGCATCTTACCCTTGTCTGAAAAATATTGCCATGACGCCAATCGTCCTCTTCAGGTATATTAGGTGTAGTCAAGAGAGGGCGAAGGACTAAAAAATGCTAGTGCAACTGATCAGCGTCACTGTCGCTATCATCACTAGAG
Organism: Protea cynaroides; assembly: GCA_028583415.1. Lineage (NCBI taxonomy): Eukaryota > Viridiplantae > Streptophyta > Magnoliopsida > Proteales > Proteaceae > Protea > Protea cynaroides. The sequence goes on from CM053270.1 coordinate 19,853,642, forward strand.
TGCTCGGCTGCCAAGTATATGATCTCTATCTTACGTTGCTCCTCTGTGGCAGTGGCCATGAGTTCTTCTTTATTTGCGAAGGCAATTGAGCAATGGGAGGAAAAGTGACTGAAACCTTTACATGTGTAACATTGGATCTCAACCCTTGGTTTTGAAGGAGGTCTATCAGAACCACACCGAGGCAGAGAATATGGACGGTTCGGCTATGAAGATGCCATACTAGAACCACTTTCTTGGGGCTTGCTAAAGGACTTCTCTAGTGGTGGAACTTGTTTGACAAAATTGTTACCTTTAGAGAACGTCTCTTGAAAGCTTCTTTGGTCATATGGTCGCTTTAAATTTTGCTCTACCTGATAGGCCACTTGTACAGTGTCCTCCATTGTATGCAACCGATGGAAGCCAAGGAAGTACTAATCTGTGGATGCAAACCAAGGATCAAGGTGTCGGTTTCGAGACCTATTTCGGTCAGGCTCGAAACAGGCACAACTCGGCGAAACCACCGAAACTAGGTCGAAACCTGGTATTTTCTACCAGCTTTATTGATTAAATGGTTTCGAGGCTTAAAAATGTTTTTTTTTTTGTCTGATTTTTTTTTTTGTGTACCCTATTTAAACCATTTTACACCTATTTTTAATGTTAGTTTGCAAAAAAGACAGAAAATAGCTACATGTGGTGTGGACCAATGTTTGGTAGTGTACGCTAAAATAATACACAAATGTCACAATGTAGTAATGTACTAAGCTACTAACTACTAAGCCACTAATTAACAATATTCATTAAAAATTAGTACATTGATGATTGAACTTAGAAATTAGAAATCTCACCAATTAGTTCCATGTGGAGCTTCGTGGTACATTTAAACCACGTGCAACATACCACTGATGGTGGCGATAACGCTCTTCAGATTGTAGCACGTATGTATCCCAGGACATGTTATCACTCTAATTGTTCTGATAGTCTCCAACAGCCCACCAGTAGATAGAGTCATCAACATAATATAAGTACCCTTGTCGAGGGTAAGGCTGATCGAGTGTGTGTATGGGTGGAGCAGGAGTAGGCATGAACGTCGGGGGAGGAACATACTGAAATATGGAGTCGACGAACGATGATCCAACAGTGCCACTGTCAACACTTGAGGCTGAGTCATCTCTAAATTGATTGCTGGGGTATGAATTAGAATAACCCCCATACCCACCACCTCCAACCCCACTAGCCCCAGTAGTAGACCAACCAAATCCACCATGTGCCGTCGAACCGATACTCTCGCTGCCACTTTCTTCAGGAATTGCCGGGCTCGAGGTCTGTGTGATCATGAATTCTGGTGCACACCAATGCCCAGTCCCTCCAGTCTGAGAACTCTCCCCTAAATGCATCCCCTCCATGCTGCCAGACATGGTCGATATATCCATGGGATCTGTTTCATCCATCTCCTCCTGTGGCATGAACTGCTGGCGTGATCCTCTAGTGTACCCTTTACTACTACCACTAGGCTGGGCTCCGTGGTCAGTATCCTGTGTAGCATGATCATACTGAGTCTCCCCTGTGAATCTCAAGGGAGACGACAATAGATCTAGCTGCAGTGGCTGGTCATACTGATCGGGCTCATTGCGTAAAGCAGCTTATCTATCATCACCACCACCATCATCATCATTACCCCCAGTACCACTAGGTCCACTAGTACTAGTACCACCCTGGGTGGCAGAAGGTGATTGTGTTTGTCCAGAAGAAACCGGCCAATCACTCTCAGTCTCATCATTATCACCAGTCTGAAATGAACGTCTTGCCTGTGAGTGGACTCTACCCTCAGTAGCCATAAACTCGCCCACATCAGCCTCCGAGGCTCCAGCAATAAGACGACTTGGTCGACCACCAGCTTCATCTAATTGAGGCTCACCACGATCTGTAACTCACTAGTTCAAAGGATCAACTTCCTCTCCCTCCAACTCAAAGATCTCACTCAACTCAATGGGGGGTTTTAGCATCTTTGTCCCTGCTTAACCGTATGTGCTCCTCTTTCAGTCTCAAATTATAGTGCACATACACAAGTCCTCAAGCCTTTTTGCATCTAACCGGTTTCGAAGCTTAGTATGTATAAGCTAAAATGTGCTCCAGTTTTGTTCACATCCCGTGGCGGAGCATGTTTGTGATAGCACCTTCACTGCTATTGCACAAAGGTTGGGTGACTCTGACCCGTATAGGACCCACCATTCAGCTGCAAAATAGCATAGGAAACTGATATTAGATGATGAAAAAATCCACAATGACATATTGACATCCATAAAGCAAGTATACGTACTAGGGGGTGTTGATTGTCGACCAGATTCAGCTGTTGCCCTACCAAAACTCCCAGTGGCATCTCTAAAGCTTTTGAGCTGAACCAATTTTGATGGGTAATAGTCTTAGTAAAAATAGAATTCTTAAAAATTATGTTGATAACGAAGTAAGTAAAAGTCTTACTTCTTGCAAAACAATAGACTGTGCTCTTGCGTTTGGCTTAAGCTTGGCAACCACTTCTTGTATTGCATCTATCAATTCTTGACGCATTCCCGAGTTATCTTTGTATTGATACTTAGGATTCAGATAATATGCTAAAAATTGACAAATATTATAATTACGTCAATGCAAGCTGATGTAATTTTAATTAGTTGAGAAACTGAAGTACATCAAGTAAAGACTTACCAGCCTTGTGTCGTGGGTGCTTGAGCTGTCGCTCCCAACGATCTTTGATGGCAATATATTTTGAGTTTCCGCGTCTGTAAGCTTCCTTTACTTGCATCTTCATCATATCTATGACAGCCCACAAGTATGATAAGGTGGCCTTCCTCTATCCATCAACCATTTTCAGCACTTTCACAATGGGATCTAATATTGCCACAAATTTTTTGACATCATCCCAGAATTTATCACTGGATATGGTTGCCTGTGCTGTTCTACCAATTCGTGAACTAAACTGAGGCCACTCAAACCACTCCTCTGAAGCAAACATTGATCTCAAGCTAGACTTCATGTCAAAACTCTTGAGGGCAATGCAGTTTGTTGCAGAACGCGTTAACCCTGGCCTCACCAAGTCTCCACCACACTTGATTCTCATCATCTCTAAGACATATCCATGATTATAAATGAAAGTGGCTACTTGCCATGCATTTTCTATAGTCTCTTTCACCAGTTTTATTTCTCCCATGTCCTTCAGCATCAAATCAATACAGTGGGCTGCACACGGTGTTCAAAAAAGTCGGTATTTTTTATTATTCATCAACCTTTCCCCTGCTTTTTTGAAGTTACTACCATTGTCAGTAACCACTTGTATCACATGATTTATCCTCACTTCTTTCACCACTTTCTTCAAGCGACCATAAATGTACTTGGAATCCGTGATATGATTAGATGCATCAACAGACTTCAGAAACACTGTTCTACCATCACAATTCACCAAAAAGTTGATGAGGGATTTTTTGGTAGGTCCGGTCCACCCATTACACATCACAGTCACCCCATATCTTTCCATTGTGTCTTTCAAAGAATCCACATATTCTTTCATTTCTTTCTTATGTCTGGGTAGGTAGGTGTTGTACAACTCCCAAGCTATAGGCCCTTTAACTCCTGGATCTGCCCTACCTATTTCATCCAACATATTCTGATAGTGAGGTCCTGTGGTAGCATTTGCTGCAATGCCATGGTACATCATCCACTTGGAGATTTTATCTCCTACCCTCATGTTGACATTAGTCCAAAAATGGGGCAACTTTTTTTGTTTTCTATGAAAATAGATCAGGATCCACCCTCAGGATCTCAAGATCTGGGTCACGAAAAGGTGGTGGTGCCTGTGCAGTAGCTGGAGTCCTCACATTCTGAGTCCTCGTAAAAGGTATCTCAGGGGCACCCCTACTTCTCAGCCTTGGCCTCCTCCCCTCATCCTCTGCTGCTGCCTCTCTAGATGACCCAGCTCCTCTAGTCCTCTCAAACTGTCTTTGTCGATCTATCTTTCTTTGCTTTATACTTGCTATCTTCGCTCTCTTCAGCTGTCTCACCTTTGCCTCTGTCATTTCTTGGTCTACCTCATCACTGTCAAGGCTAATGTCATCTTCATTAACCCCTAAATTGCCCTTCAGACAAGCCTCTTCGAACTCCTGTCTATCTGCCTTCTTCTTATTTCTTCTATCAATATCACTCTTCATTAAGCTTGCCATAGCCTTCTTTACTTCACTTGGTATGTTGGGGCAACCAATAACATCTTTGTTATCACCAGCAAGATGCCACTTCAATCTAGTGGCACCACCTCCTTGTATCTGTTTGCCACAATAATTACATTGTGACTGCTTTTTATTGGTAGTTAGTGGTATCCCATGCCTCCATGCAATGTCACCACTTGGAGTTGGTGCATCAGCCATTTCAAACACTTATACTATTGGAACAAGAAGACAACAATTACTAGAATTGAAACAAACTATATTTTCGTTTCTAACAACACTTTATTACATAAATAATATCTTATAACTAAATAATATACCTTAAAGTAAAAAAACAGCATAGGTTTATCATTTTAACACTGCATTATTACATAAAACAGCAATATATTATAATTTCTAACGCATTTATATTTTTTCCATAAGTTAAAAATATTTTATTAATTTTTCAGTAATTAAAATGCCCTTAAATCAATATAAATAATTAGTTCACATTACTTTTATTACATAAAACAGCAACCCACCATAAAATAGCAATACTTTTAAAAATAATTTTATTTATCAAGATTTTCAAAGTGAAAACAGAAATATTTTATCATTTATTTATATTTATTTTCAATTTAATTAATTATTTTATCAATATCCAAAAATTAAAATAATTAAATAAAAACAGAAAAATAATTCTTCTCCATACAAAATGTAGATCACCCTATTTTGTTTAACATATATTTAATTCAATGCCATACAACATGTGTAAGACATACTTTTTTCAAAAAATAGTTGTAGAAAAATCCTTTTTTTCAAACAGAAAATCTAATAAATAAATTATTTGTCAAAAAAAAAAAAAAAAAACTACTTCTACGGATTCATAGATCGGGTGTTAGAATCAAACATATAAAAAATTGGATGTCATCCATGATGTTTGCATACCATTTCATTGAAAAATATACAAAATGGAGAGAATGAGTTACCTTGAAGAGAGAGAAAGGAGTTGAGAGATGAAAAACCTTGAATAACCTTGACAAATATTGAGATCCCTTGAAGAAATGAAGTTTTAGGAAGTAAAATGGAGAGAAATGAGGTTGGAGAGCAAAGAGGGGAAAAAAATTAGAAAGAGTCGAAACCTACTGATTTCGAGTAGGTTTCGACTCTAAAAAGGGGATGGGGGTTTAAGTCATTGGTCGAAACCTGGCCGAACCTAGTGGTTTCGAACCAAAACCATGTACTGGCCAGTTTCGAGCCTGGGTTTCGTCTTGCCCACGACGCCCAGGCTCGAAACCAACCCAGGCTCGAAACCGAGTTGTTTCGGTCGAAACTTCGACCGAAACCTCGAACAGTGGTGCAAACCGTTACGGAATTGTGCTACCAAAACATCTTCATCCATATCAAAATCAAATCGGGTAGCCAAGTAATAGAATCGGGCTACATATTCTTCAACGGTCATGTTTTCTTGCCTTAATTGTGTAAACTTGAGATGCTTCCGTTGCTTGTAATCAAGACGTAGGAATCGCCGGTTCAGTACTGCATACATCTCAGCCCAAGTATTCATTTCACCAATGCCGCGAGTTTGATTTTGCCTTTGATATATAATCCACCAAACTTGTGCCGTGCCCTTCAGTTTAGCTTATGCAAACATCAATTTTCTAGCCTTTGAGAATCCATACGATTTGGAAAATATCTCCAAGCTATGGATCCAGTCAAGGTATTCCTTTGGATTTTGGTCTCCATTAAAATCAAGCACATCCAGTCATGCTCTTTTCTCAACATTAAAAATTTCTCCATATCAATCAGTTCCATATGGTTGTGGTGTTGGTAGTGGTGGTGGTGGTATATGTCGTGATGGTGATGGTCGTGGTAGTGATGATGATCCATTGGGAGGTGGAATTTGTGTGACGGAGTTGGAGGAATCCCCAAGTATGGGACTCTTACCTTTACAGTTTGTGACAACATGTCAATGGAAGTTTGCATTTTTGTCATCATATCTTGGAAGGTTATAAGAGAGGAATCTATCCCATCAAGCCGTTTGGATAGATTAGCAATGGCCGTGTCGGTATCCTCTTTGTAGGTGTTAACACGTGACAGAAGCTCATTATTACTCACCATGGCTGTAGGATATTGGCTCTGATACCAGTTGATGCAGGACCCAGGTTGAGAAACCCTAATTGATCTGCCAATGGGCCCACTCAAATATAATCAACTCAAACAATAACGTAATTGGTAGATTTGTAAATATCCTAAACTTAACAATTAAAGATGAAACAAACAAGCCTTAATACCATAGACAAAGCTATAAACAAATATTAACCCAAAGGGTAAATCTGGAAGAAGACTTGTGAAGGAGGATCAATTAAAAAATAGTAGAGAACCAAAGGGCTTTTCTGTGATTTATGAAGATTGCTTCTTCTTCAGGTTCACGACAGAAATAGTAGCGGAAACCAGATTTAATAGGAGTGAAAGATCTCAGTCAACTTAATGCCGCTTGATCTGAAACTTCAGGAAGATGATCGTAAGGCATAGGCCTACTGTTTCCCACTGATATTGGAGTCCATCGGTGAGATTAAATGAAGAAAGAGATTCTGCAACTCAACTGGGTGGTAAGAGTGAACCAGATCTGGTTGTAGGTTTTCAAACCTCACTAAAGAACTGTTGAAGATGGAACTCAAGGGGTTGGGTCGTTCTTATGGATTGAAGGTGTTCCCTAAGTTTCAGGGTGAAAGGAGGTGGGATGATGGAGCTCGATGGCCTTCTACTGGGCTGTGATTACCGCCCAGAAACAGGGTAGCATAAGGAAAGGAAGAAGAACTGGAAAAAAGGAGGGAGTAGGGAAAGGAGACAAACCTGGGTTGGATCTGTCAGAGTGCAGAGATGAAATAGAGAGAGATGAAGAGAGGGACGAGAAAGGGAAGGGAAAGGGTTAGGAGCTCACAAATCTTCCCTGGTCACGCAGACACCAAAATACGATACTTCAATTCATTCTCAAATCTGAAAATAAAATCTTATTACATGTTCTATTTAAAGAGAAAACTTTCCTAAACTAATTGATATATGCTTAGAAACTAAATAACATCTTTATGAAATAATCTAATTATAAATAAGGAAACATAAAATTGAAACTTCCTATTTTAAATTAATTCTCTACCAACCCTGTCCAGACCAAAAGACTAATTTGGATATGGGTTTGGGTTTGGGTTTGGGTTTGAACCAGTTCAGGTTTGGCTTGGGTAGCCAAATCGGTTTGTGTCGGTCTAGCCATGAGCAAAGTACTGCATCAACAGGCTTTAGACTAACACTGCCAAATATGGGTGTAAACCCAAACAATTGCCATGTGATTATTTTTATAATTTTATGATTTAAATGTATTTATGTATGCTAAAATAGGGTTTCCCTGGAGTATCAGGTTTTAAAATGACCATTTTAGCTCCGATACGCTTTTTTAGCTTTCGCAGAGAATTTACAGTCTGGTTGAGATCTCGAAAATCTCAATTCTCGACTGGGGATTCTCGACTGGGTCGAGATGCAGTCGAGAACCAAGTTTTTGAACTATGGTAGTAGCAATCAAGGAATCAAGTATCGACACGATACGGGGCGTATCGGCCGATACGTATCGGTATCGACTACTATCGATACGATACAGTGCGATACGTCTCTACTTTTTTAAAACAGTAAGTGTATCTATGGGTATCGACCGTATCGAATCGATATGGGTCGATACATATCGATACTCCCGATATAGACCGATACCCTCCGATACGGCCGATACATAAAAAATTTGGGAGAAAAAATAAACAGAAACGTATCGAACGGTATCGGTCAGTATCGATCTGTATCGGCCCGATACAGTCCGTTACGCATCGATACAGTCTGATACGCATATTTTTTTTAGGAAAAAAAATTGCAGAAACAAGGTCGGCCAAGAAGGAAGAAGAAAAGGAAGAAGAAAAGGGAGAAGAAGAAAGAGGAGGAGGAGCTGCCGCCGTTGCCAGCAGCAGCAGCCACTCGCTGCCGCCATCGCCAGCAACATCAGCCACTCGCCGCCAGAGAATCAGACAGCAGAGTAGCAGCTACTGCCACCGCCCCAAGAGGAGAGAAAAGTAGCAGCAGCGATCGCCACTGCCACCAGAGGAGGAGAAGCAGATAGCAGTAGTGGCCACCGCCGCTGCCGCCAGATGAGGGGAAGAAGAAGAAGAAGAAGAAGAGGGGAAGAAGAAGGAAGAAGAAGAAGAAGGGGGAAAAAAAAATACTGACCTGTGCAATGCTCGTCCTCAGCAATCGGCTCTATCGTCCCCTGCGATTGTCTCCAGCAAACTAATAGAGGAAGAAAAACACCCTGGCTTTATTTAGATATATGGTCCATGGGACATGATCCCATGTATCACATTCTATTATATTAATATACATTTTACACCATTAAAAGTTAAGAAATGGCATTACTTTTATAAAGAAAAAAATAGTAAAAATAAGTTAATTGGAGGTAAATTAGTGTAATTAATGTAAATAATTTTTTTATAATTTATATACATACCTATGATTGGAACTAATGTATTAACTTCACTTAATGTCTTGTAATTACACCATAAAATTGGTTAATTATAGTGTTTTTATGTTTTAAATTAGTGTTTTGTATGTTTCTTAAGCATTCCTATGCATATTTTGCCGGTATCTATGCGTATCCACCGTATCCACGATACGATACGTCTCTTAATTTCAGCTGACCGATACGGTATCGATACACGATACTTAATTCCTTGGTAGAAATTATATCATATTGCATTGATATGCCTTAAATATTGATTCTTGATGTAAGCTTACAAACATAAAATATAGCATTGTCATACTAGGCATAATGGATCCAATGGTACACAGAAAGAAAATACAATAGGACGTCTTGGGTGTCTAGACAATGCCAAGTTGGGCTACTTGTCACCTATACGCCCAGACAGCCCCCAATGCCTTGTGTCGCCCTGTTTCTCTGATAACTTTGCATGGACATTGATTTCCCTTCTGACTTCGGAATTCAAACCTTACTTGAATTGCGAAATCAACTCGAGATCATCCTTCTCGATCCCTTTGCTTGAAACCAATGTGTTGAACTGTTCCATGTGTTCGCTACTGAAAGGGTATAACCCTGTCCTAGGCTAGTGAGCTGATCATGCAGTTGTGTGCTCATAGTTGACAAATTTATGAATTATTTGGATGAACTGAATTTTACAAACAATTCGTCTAAATCAGAATTGATAAAAAATAATGGAAAAATTAATGAATTATTCAGTATTTATGATTAATTCATGAATCATCATCATAATGACATCCTTAAATTTTGGATTTTTAGAACATTAAAAAAAAAAAAAAAAACCACCTAGAGAACAAAGCTGATTGATGTGATGATGCCAGCTCTCCATGGTGTAGAATCAGAAATTGGATGGAATAGTTAGTGGACGTGATAGCCATTCAAAACCTGGCCCATCAAATCACTCTCTTAGCCTCACCCTGCACGTCCATGATTACTTTGGGCCTTCTGTCACAGGATTCCCACTACATTGAGCCATTGCATGTGGAAATCACGCTGGTTCGATCTCCAAGGGAACTTTTCCAATAAGCCATGTGTATGCTGTATGTTCTTCACTCTGTTTTCGGGTTCGAAACACAGAAACATCTTCTCTACTTGTGGGGGTAAGGCCGTATATTCTACCTGTCCCCAGACCCTGCAGTAGTGGGGGCCTCGTGCATTAGGACACCCTTTTAAGTGTTAAAAGTCAAAACTCATTAGAAATTTTAAAATGTCCCATGAAAGTTCCCCTTTTTCTCTTTATTGACATCAGGGGAATTGAAAGAGAAATTTTGTTTATGTAATAACGTGGTAGGGTGGATGGTGGACCGCACCCAGCCATCCCACATGCTTGGCAATTTGATTCGTCTTTTCTCTCCTCTTGTTTAGTCATTTTGTTTCAATGGATTTTTAGATCTTGTTTTTGCATAACTATAGGGCCCAGCATACAGAGAAATAATATAACTCAGGAGAAACAAAATAAATGCTCATCAAATTCTGGTTGAATGGTCTTCTTATGTTGGAGAATGTTTCAGCAAGTCATGATTAAGTTCCAATGGATAGATTCAGAAATATTGAAGAACAGTTGAATTAGGAAACCAGAAATCCACTTGAGTTTTGTGTTCTCAAAACAGGAATTGTAACTAGAATGAGATTAATAAATCAGAACAGAAACTGAAATAGAATTAAGCTGTAGCCTATCTGATAGAATTGATATTTCAGCAAGGCAAGCAGAATCAAAGAAACAATGGAACTAGCATACAGGTTTAAGAAATAGTTTAGATCTAGACCTGATAGTTTGGTGGAGAAAGAGAAGAAGAAAGGAGAAAGATGAGATAAGGAATCCTCCTGATCTGTGGGCTGGATTCCACCAGTACCCTTGCTGAATCCACAGCATTCACAGCTGAAATTTTTTGAAATCCAAAGACAACTGAGACAAATTTTCATCTAATATTAATTCGTGGGGTAAGACATGCCCTTACACACATTTATAAAGTATAAAAAAACATACTCAAACTAGGTCTAAAACTCCTCCAGACAATAGCTTGCTATGGAGGTACTCTACTGCTACTAAAACTCTGAATATAAAAAGAAAGAAACAACTTGAAAAGGCTGGATTCATAGTCTTAACCCAGCCTAACTAGAACAGTTAAAAACAAATAAAATAAGGAAGTTAAAACTCTTCACTAGCCCTACGATTTGGGTGAACCATATCTGGTCCATATAAACAGATTTGAACCGAAGAACTGGTTCAAATCAAGAACCACAACCCATAATCTGGTCAGAAAACTGACTTAAACTGGGCCATGTTAAACCACATGGTCTTCTCCTCTTTCCTCTGCTTAAAAGCTGGGTACTGCATCAATAGGCTTCTGCATTTTCCTTAGTTCTACTGAACTCATTAGCTTCCATTCTATGTATAATTGTGTATCTTGTAATCTAGTAGACAAGTTGATATAGTCAAAGAAGCAGGAATACTGCAGATTTCTTGTGTGTTTAGAAGCTATTTGCCTGAGTTTAGCCTTCAGGTAATCTGTTCCAGGGTTTGCTTCATGATAATATTCATATCTCAGCAAGGTGCTGTGACCTGAATTTCCTAAGTTTGCATCAGTTCACCTTGGTTTCCTGTTTTTGTGTCTGAAGTGGCCCTTTACTTCTACCTCATAGAAATATACAGTCAAATTACCCTTTTTCTTTGAATGAATCACTCAGTTTTGGCTGATTGTAGAGCGATATACTACTTTAACCAGTAACAGTGAAGAGTTTCATTGATTCAAAAGTTTTTCTGCCTTTTAACTTGCTGTCTATTATTACACAGGTGGGTAGCATTCAGCCTGCTTCAAAGAAGATCAAGTTTGACGATGAGAGTGAATAGACCTCTGTAGTACCAAAAGAGGTATCACCTGCAGTTTATCATCTTTTTTTACTTTTCCGTTCCAATGTAAAAGAAGATCTATTAGATACAGATGGCAGGTTGCCATCTCCCTTTGTATCTTCTTTCATTTTTTTTAGTCAATTTTGGATCCATTTTTATCCAACAGAAATGGGAAGGGAAGGGCTATATCTATAACAGTTGGCTCTCAAATTTCCAGTATTTTGGAGGAATTATCCATCAAGAAGCTCAGAAGGATAGTCAAGTGAATAGAATCATCTTTTGCAACGTAGGTGTAATGTCATCCTCCAAACGCCAAACACCAAACACTTAGCTTTGGATCTGCAGATATACTTGATGTCAGGAATACCGGTATTGTCATACATTGTTTAAAGGAAAAATTACTGTTTCCTCCCTTGTAGTATGCTTAAAAGGACAAATGCCCCAAATGTTTTTGGAAAAGTCAACTGTCCCCTTTTTTTTTTTAACGGAGTTGAAGTTAATTTTTTCATTGATGATTTTACCCCTGAACGTTTTGTTCCTTTATAGGGTAAAATACTATTTCACCCTTGTGGTTTGCCTTAAAGACAAATGCCCCTATGAGCATTTCTACCCTTGAACTTTTTCTTACATAAAAACCAATTCTATTGTTAAAATCGATCCTTACTAAATCGTGAATGTCGATATCGATTTCCAATCGATTAGTAATCATCGAACCGTTTACTTGATCAGCTGCGGCAATGAGAACTGATTCTTCATTATGAGTTTAATTGATCGATGACAGTGACGATTTCTTGATTTGTCGTCTTCGGTTGGAGTATCAACAGGAGACTCGGCTGAATTATCTACATGCGTGACATGAGTTTGACGTTTAATCTGACATCGGTATGGCCATTTTGAAAATGATTCGATCAAAATGGCAGAGACAGACGTGTGAAGTCTTCTCATTTTAGAGAAACCGAACTCTGCAACTCCCGCCTAGATCAAAATGAAAGAAGAATGAAAAACCCAGAAACAAAGACCATCCTAATATCTCTAGCATCCAAAGCCGAAGTTCCCATTTCAGAAAACCAATCTTCGGTCAAAGAAAATGACGATAAAAAGCAAGAAAAAAATGAAAACCAAAACTCAGAAGCTCTGTTTGAAAAAAAAAAAAAAAAAAAAACCTGCAACCCACCTTCCTAATCCAATTAACAGCCTCTCTTTTAACACCAATATGCAAATCCCCACTCCTTCAAATAATCATCTCTAAGCAAACGCTGGCATTCCTTCGAAACCATCAAATTTAAGCATTCCTTAGTTTGCAAGGGAAGCCCAATCGGTGACTCCCCACCATGAAAGCCTTGGTTTTGATTCAGTGTTCGAAGGTTTTGTGTCAGCCAAGCATCCCTATCATTAAACTCCTCTCCAACCCCATCAAACGTCAGGATACTACTGTTGTCTTCTGCACATAGAAGGTTAGAATATGTGCAATCAAAACTGGGTGCCATTACACAATTCTAAGTAGCCTCTCTTACCCCCTCAAATCTCATCCAAGAGAGAAAAAAAAAGATAGGAAAAAACAAAGATCTTCTCAAAGGTTATAGATGAATAGGATGAATGGGTTCCCTCATCAAAACCCAACAAAAACAAGTTGCAGAGACAAAACAAAGACTCAAGGTGGGTTTTGACGAGACTGATGTAACTCGTAAGAGAGGAGAGCTTATGTAGGGAGACTGGGAGTGGGGATTTGGATATTGGTCTTAAAAGAGAGGCTGTTGATTGGATTAGGAAGGTGAGTTGCAGGGCATTTTTTTTTTAACGGAGCTTTTGAGTTTTGGTTTTCATTTTGTTCCTTCTTTTCTTGTTTTTATCGTCATTTTCTCTGATTGAAGATTGGTTTTCTGAAATGGGAACTTTGGCTTTGGATGGTAGAGATATTTAGGATGGTCTTTGTCTCTGGGTTTTCATTCTTCTTTCGTTTTGATCTGGGCGGGAATTCCAGAGCTCGGTTTCTCTCAAATGGAAAACCGAAAGGCTTCACGCGTAATAGAAGGAGCAAAATTCGGCATAACCACCATTCTTTCCGGTGCCGTTAGTCACTTTTTTTTTGTAAGAGTCAGTACCCTTGTACAGGGTTAATTTGGTCATTAAAATAAATTTGGCCTCTCACCATTTGTATCTAACGGAATATACCTAATGGCATGGGTCTACTTGGATTTTAATAGTGCTTCTAGGGGAGGTATTTGTATTTTCCAAAAAAATTAAAGGGGCATTTGTCCTCTAGGCAAACTTCAGGGAAGTCAACAATATTTTTCCCTTGTTTAAATTTTGAAATAGTGGAAATTCTACTTGCAGAACATGGATGGAAAAGTAATGCTTGGAAGGAGCATCTCAATTAATTAACATTTTGGAGTTTTCCCCCTCCTCTTTCTGGTTGACTTGAGCTCTTTCATAATATGATTAGTATGCTGGAGCAGATGGTTAATCGCTTCAACTACGATTAGACTGGAGCATATCCATTTGAGCTATGACATGCTTTTGTAGGTAATTTTGATTTTTTTTTCATGTTGGTAAGTGTGTTATTTTAATTTCCATCAGATTGGTTTTATTTTCTTGTGTTAGTCATCTTCTGGCCTTGCCCATTCTTCTAGATGGTTCTTCCGCTCAATATTAATGTAGATTTAATCGACTCATTCTTTGGCCATCTTATATGCGTCATGAAGTCTGAAAGTAGCGTATGGTAAGCTAGAGCAGCATGTTACGGCCTTAGTGTAACTAAGCCAACCGTGTAGTACTTAGTCGCTCACAACCCCTCTTGAAGCGCTAAGTCATCCTAACTCCTTGCCAAAGGAAGAAAGCATAAAAGAGAACTTTGGAAAGAAAAACTTCTATTACAAAGGAACTCTCTTACAAGGTTGCTTATTGCTTGAGTGTAGAGTGCCTAGGTCAAATGAGGCTAGTCATATTTATAGGCACCAAGATATACAATGAATGGCTAAGATCTATACATGTGTCTCCTATCCAACGGTTAGGAACATTCTAGAGAACCCCACCTATCCAACGGTTAGGAACATTTCCACCTCCTTAGAGAACTCTAGAAAAAGTCTATACAAGTGTGGAGGTTTCTAGAGAACCCAACCTATATACAAGTGTGGAGAATTCTGAAATATGGGCTAACCCACCAACCCATATGCCAATCCATGGGTTATGTAGACGAAGCGGGTCGCGGGTCGTGACATTCTCCCCCACATATGTTGGCAAAGTCCTCGTCGTATTTTCCTCATGGAACTTCTGTATCATGTCTTAGAACTGCCACAGAGCATCTGATGGTTTCCAGCTTGTCTCACTCTCTAGTAGTCCCTTCCATTTGACTAGGTACTCCCTACAAGGAGGAACACCTCGTCTTCGTATAACTCTGTCCACCATTATGCATTCAACCTCCTTCTTATAGTAAGTAACCACACCCATTGGTGCTCGAGTTGAAGTCCCACGGCTTGGGTCTTCCATGTCTCCATGATAAGGCTTCAACATGCTTGCATGGAAAATCGGGTGGATCTTGAGTTTGGGAGGAAGCTTTACCTCATAGGATACCTTGCCCACCTTCCTTACAATCTCGAATGGCCCTTCATACCGACGAACCATCCCTTTGTGCTCCGACCTTAGGGACTTGAACTGTTGTGACACAAGTTTCACAAGCACCAAGTCGCCTACCATGAAATTTTTTGGTCACCTATCTTTGTCGGCCCACTTCTTCATCTTCTTTGTGGCCTTGTCTAGGTAAGATTTAGCCACATCCATCTTCTCGGGCCACTCCTTTACAGCCTTGAACACTGAAGGGATCCTCCCTGTGTAGGCTATCATAAGCATGTGCGGCGTTAAAGGTTGTTGTCCCGTGGCTACCTCGAACGGGCTTTGATTTGTTGCCTCGCTCCTTTGTAGGTTATAGGAGAACTGAGCCACATCGATCAGCTTGACCCAATCCTTTTGGTTGGCACTCACAAAGTGCCTCAAGTATAGCTCCAATAAGTTGTTGACGCGCTCGATCTGTCCATCGGTCTGTGGATGGAAACTTGTAGAGAAGTGGAGCGTCGAACCCAACAACTTGAATCATGTTGTCCAGAACTTCCCCGTGAAGCGGGGGTCTCGGTCGCTATTGATGGTGCATGGCACGCCCTAATACTTCACTATATTCTTTAAGAACATTCTTGCTGCTTCTTCCACTGTGTAATCCTTGGGAGCTGGTACAAAGGTAGCGTACTTAGAGAATCTATCAACAATCACCATTATAGAGCCACACCCCTCAGATGTAGGTAGTGCACTGATGAAGTCCATTGAGACCCTTTCCCATGGTCTCTCCGGTGTGGGGAGTGGTTCAAGTAACCCCCTAGGTGGTTGTTGCTCCACTTTGTCCTGTTGGCACACAAGACAAGTCCTCACATAGGCCTTTATGTCATCCGGTATTTGAGGCCAATAGTATGCCGCTTTCAACAAGGCTTGTGCCACTACCCTGGGTGACCAGCCCACTTCATGTCGTGACATTCACGAATGAGATTACGCCTTAAGTTGTTCCACTTAAGAACGTAGAGCCTTCTCTTCTTGGCGTAAAGTAAGCCATCCTTCTCTCAAAAGCGCCGAGTCTTGCCATCTAGTGCAAAGGCGATCAAGCGCTTAGCCATTGTGTCATTCTCCAACCCCTCCTTGATTAGATCTAGAAGCACTCCATCTGGTAGGCTAAGAGAGGCCAACTCCGCCTTCCTACTCAATTCGTCCGCTATACAATTGGCTGTTTCTGGCTTGTACTCAAAGTTGAAGTCAAATTCTGCCAAGAAGTCTTGCTACCTAGCTTGTTTTGGACTTAGCTTCTTTTGTGTTTGGAAGTAGCTAGTGGCAACATTATCACTTTTCATGACAAATTTTGGACCAAGTAGATAGTGACGCCACGTCCATAGGAAATGCACCACCGCCATCATCTCCTTGTCATGGATGGTATAGCGTCGCTTTGTCTCATTGAGCTTTCAGGTCTTGTAGGCAATTGGGTGCCCTTCTTGCATCAACACCCCACCAATAGAAAAATCAAAGGCATCAGTGTGCACCTCAAATGGCTTGCCATAGTCAGGCAAGGCCAGCACAGGTTCCTTCAGTTACCGCCTCCTTCAATTCTTCAAAGGCATGTTGGCATGCGTCCGACCATTGCCACGCCTTGTTCTTCTTTAGTAGGTCAGTCGAAGTGGCTCCCCTTGCCGAATATCCTTTGATGAACCATCTATAGTAGTTCACCAAGCCTAGGAAGGATCTTAGTTAGGTGACCTTCGTAGGAACTCCCCATTCTTGGATAGCCCACACCTTGTTATAATCCATGGCTAACGTACCTCCCCCAACCTTATGATGAAGGAACATTACCTCCTCTTGGGCAAATGCACATTTCTCCTTTTTCACATTGAGTTGGTTGTCCCTTAACACCTTGAAGACAATCTTCAAATGCTCCACATGTTCCTCTAAGGTGTAGCTATATATGACAATATCATCCAAGTAGATTACTAAGAACCTATCAAGGTAGGGATGGAACAGCTTGTTCATAAGCGTGCATAATGTAGTTGGTGCATTTGTGAGGCCAAAAGGCATGACCAAGAACTCATATGATCCATAGCACGTCATGCATGTGGTCTTGGCTCGTCTCCCTCTGCAATACGTACTTGGTGATACCCCAACCTTAGGTCTAGCTTGGAGAAGTACCTAGCTCCACAAGTTGATCGAACAAATCAGCTATCAAAGGAATGGGGTACTTATTCTTGACAGTTACCTTGTTGAGTGCTCGATAGTCTATGCATAGCTGCAAGGATCCTTCATGCTTTCATTGGAAGAGAACCAGGGCACCATAAGGAGCCTTAGATGGGCAGACAAACTCCCCCCCGGCATCTAGCAAGTCTTTTAGTTGTTTCCTTAGCTCCTCCAACTCCGGTGGTGACATGCGGTAAGGTGCCTTGGCAGGTGGCTTGGCACCAGGCTCCAACTCAATAGTATGGTCCACCTCCCTCCTAGGTAGAAGCCTCTTAGGTAGCTCATGCTGCATCACGTCCTTGAACTCGCTAAGGACCTCTTCAATAGGCCCAGGCAACACCTTTGTGGTCTTGTCTTCCTTCTCGTCGAGTAGCACGGTGAGATAAGTTGTTTTTCCCTTCTTGACCCCCTTCTCGAACTGCATTGTCGATAGTAGTTTAGGGCCATCCTTGGTTTTTTGAACCATTGGAACCATGCAAGAAGTTCTCTTTTCCATGATACATACTGTGCTAAAGGAAGGCATAGCAATTGTATTTACCTTTCTTAGGAACTCCATGCCAAGCACTACTTGGAAATCATCCATAGGCACTACCGATAAATCTACGGTGCCCTTCCATGTCCCAATGTGTATCTCGACCCCTCGTGCCACATCATGAATGGGACAAGATTAGGAGTTGACTGCCTTCAACCATCTCGTTTCCTTGGATACTTTCAATCCGAGCTTCTTTGCCTCTTCCGCGGAGACAAAATTATGGGGTGCACTCGTATCAACCATGGAGCATGTGGGCTTGCCGTTGATGCGTGCCACCACGTACATCAGCCCTTTTTGTGACGTAGTGACCTTGACCTTCGTCGTCTTGGCCTTGATAGCCACCAATTGGAGTGATCCCATATGGGCTTCTTTACCGTCGGTATTTTCTTCTAGTAGAGCCTACAATGCCTTTCTCTTGGGTCACTCACTAGCCTAATGTGGACCATCGCAGAGAAAACAAGCAGTCTTTCATCGATACCCATTTCCTCTGTCATCCCTTGTCCTACCCTCTCTGTGTGATTAGGGATTGTCTGCATTCTCCTTGGGACGAGGCTCTTTGGATGCCGACTTTCCCTCACTTTTCTTATTAAATGGCTTCTTGGGATTTGTGGAGTTTTCTCTCCTATACTCAACTATGGACTCCGCCGCTGCTATGATCGAAGAACATCCTATACACCCCCGCGCTGCAACTCTTGTGCAACCTAACCTTGGAGGCCATCCATGAAATTGAACAATAGGTCTACCTCGGTCATATCCTGGATGTCTAGCATAAGTGTAGAGAATGCCTTTACATAGTCTCGGATAGACCCCATCTGTTTGAGCCTTTTGAGATTCCTCTTAGCCAAGAATGAGGCATTCTCGGAATAATTTTTTTTTCAACTCCCTCTTTAAACTATCCCAAGTGTCTATGGTGCACGTACCTCTTTCAATGTCAGCATATCGTTTTCGCCACCATAGAGTTGCCATGTCTTTAAGGTAGAGAATGGTAGTTTGTACCTTCGTTTGCTCGTCCTCAAGTGAGATGGCTTTGAAGTACTGCTCCATGTGCCACAAGAAATTATCGACTTCTCGGGCATCTCGTTGTCCATCATAGGATATGGGTTTTGGCACCTCTACTCTAGGCTCCTCCCTTGAGGTTGTGGCTGCCCCAGCCATAGTCCTTTTGCATAATGTCAAATCAGCTCGTACCACGTCAATGCAAGCTTGGAAGTTTGCCTTCATCTCCAATATTTGAGCTTTGAGGGCATCAAGCTCCCCTTGTGGTTGTGCTATGGTGTTGCAAACATTCTGTAAGGCCTCGTCATGCTCATCCACTCGGCCAATGATCTCCCCCAATTGACCTTTGAGCTCTTCCTCGCATCCCTCTACCACGTTGACCCTTTCTTGGGTGTCGGCCATGACTAGCTCCACCCGAGCTAGTTGAGCTTCCAAAGCACCTATAATGTCCATAGACTTGTCCCTACTCTTCTTGCTCTTCCCTGTGTTGGGGTTGGCATCCCTTCCTCGGTCGTTCTCGTGTCCCCCCATGTCATCCACCTCCGAGTTATTTGACATGATGACTATACTACTGCACAAGCGTCCTTCCTTGCAACCACGCTTTGATACCACTTGTCACGGCCTTAGTGTAACTAAGCCAACCGTGTGGTACGTAGTCGCTCACAATCCCTCTTGAAGCGCTAAGTCAGCCTAATTCCTTGTCAAATGAAGACAACACACAAGAGAACTTTGGAAAGAAGAACTTCTATTACAAAGGAACTCTCTTATAAGGTTGCTTATTGCTTGAGCACAGAGTACCTTGGCCAAATGAGACTAGCCATATTTATAGGCACCAAGAGATACAATGAATGGCTAAGATCTATACATGTGTCTCCTATCCAACGGTTAGGAACATTCTAGCATTGGGGTCTAAAACATTTCCACCTCTTTAGAGAACTCTAGAAAAAGTCCATACAAGTGTGGAGGTTTCTAGAGAACCCCACCTATATACAAGTGTGGAGAATTCTGGAATATGGGCCAACCCACCTGTCACACGCCAATTCTGGTTTAACCAGATTAGTGTGATGAACCGCCAATAAACCAATGGTTCAACCAGGATCTCGTACAGGTTGTACCCACCATATCAAACCACACACACATTCCATGGTAATAATCAGAGGTAATAAAGAAATAAGCAAAAATCTTACAGATAATAAACTAAGTGTCTAACAATGATAATAAATAATTAATCCGATTATCTCCAAAACTCAAGACATAAAAATAATTAATCCATTACATGTTCCAATAATCAAATATAGCTAAAATATTTGAACATGCACTGGTTGCACTCGCATGAAGAATCATGCGCATCTTCAACAGCTTCTACGTCCATGGCGGCAATGTGTTCATACGTCGGCGCATTCAAATATTCTTCAACAGTAGGACCTGCATCATCAACTAAAATATTCGACGTCGAAAGGGTGAGCACACATCATGGCTCAGTGAGCAAACAAAACAATGCAACAAACATATGCATGCATTTAATTCATATCTTTGGTCTGATTTTTAAGTTTGCAATATGCTATAGAAAGGTTTGGTGGCCCCCGTACCTCTATACACGAGTGTGTGAATCCGCCCAATGGATCAAACACCATTGTGGTTCCACATGCACCCACCATGGGATAGAGATAGAGCTAAAGTGTCCAGATCAAACACCGCCAACACTTCCCTTGATGCCCTATCCATACCAACACGTAAGCCCCTACTGGCGAGGGCTTGCAAAGTGGACTCGCAATTAACCAATCCTAATGCCAAATAGTGTATCCAAGGCCTCACCCTAGCATTCCTCAATACGTTTATAGAGATAGAGCTAAGGCCCCCCGACAGAGTCAAAGATCACACGGTCCGAGACCACCTCCCCTGATGCCCTACGACGTAATAGTTCTCCTAAGGTAATGGCGATACGACGATGTAAGTGGGCAAGACTTGAGTAGAGATAGAGCTAGTGTCTGTGAAGAGGTCAGAGACCACCATGCCATGCCCTCCCCCTGATGCTCCACTCGCATCCAACACACCAACCACACACATACAATCACATGCATATTCCTAGCATCATCATCATCATCATCATCATCATCATGTTATAAATAAACAGAATTAAATTTGCATGAGCAGTAATAACAGGAATATTGGATGACATGTGAGATGCATATTACAAGCATACATATGTAGAATCAATCATGGCATTGGACTCAATAAAAGTAAACAGTTTATTATTATCTAATTAGTTTAGGTCTTGTTCCCTCACCTGTTAGCAATACTCGATCTCCTTTTAAGCCTTGAAATTCTCTTTGAATTGATTTAACAACCTAAAAGTTATATGAATTTAAGTTAGGGTTCATATGTAACATGTTACAGTAGTAGAAAATCGAAACAGAGCACTAATAGGTGTTTGATTGGTCCTATGGTCTCATACCCTATGGTCGCATATGGTGCGACCGTAGCTACAACCATATGATTCCTGAATCTTCTCGAATGCCTATGGTCTATCCTCTGGTCATGCTGGTCATGCTATGGTCGACCGTAACTGCGACCTTGAGATTTTTGGTCACAAACTACATGCAATTCGAGTTCTTCCTGGGTCAAACCCTCTGATCTTTAATTGGATTTATTCTAAGGTCATCCTATGGCCATCATTAGTAGTTTCTTATCAACCCTAATCATCAAACTCATCCCTTATGGTTATCCTTGGGATTTTCTCAATGAATCAAATAGATCATAATAGGTTGATATCTCCTAACCTC
Organism: Protea cynaroides; assembly: GCA_028583415.1. Classification (NCBI taxonomy): domain Eukaryota; kingdom Viridiplantae; phylum Streptophyta; class Magnoliopsida; order Proteales; family Proteaceae; genus Protea; species Protea cynaroides. The sequence goes on from CM053270.1 coordinate 19,875,315, forward strand.
CATAAAAGTCTTATTCCTTAGAGTTTACATCTCCAGAGATTAGATTCATACCTTTGCCTGTGATAGAGAGCCAATATCTTCTCAGTAAAATCCTCTCCTTAGCCTTTTCTTCTTCTCCTTCTCTTCTTTCTCTTCCCTTTTCTTTCTCTAGGGTTTACTAATATTCAAAAAAAGTGAAAAAGGGCTGAGGGACGTCCTTTATATAGAGGAAAACTCTCCATATAGAGTCCTATTTCAATTAGGAAAGAAATCCCTTCATTTAGGAAAATTTCCAAAACTCAGAGTCTGATCTGGGGTCTCACGGTCGATGGCTACGATCGCAGAACCCATCGACCATAGGGTCGAAATCATCGATCGTGGGGTCCTGGATTTGTGATCTTCATTCTTACCATATGGTCGACCGTACCTACCCAGGTATGCGACCATATCAGTTTTGGGTGTTGAGTTGATTTTTATACCAGGTTTGTGATCCATCTTCACACGCTCGGTCTACTTAGTCCAGGAATGATGAAAAGACCTAGCACGACATGGTTAAACCAAGTTAGTGGAGTGCGGGTCTTACGACTCCCCCCTCTTATATAAATTTTGTCCTCAAAATTTGCACATACCTTTCAAGTTGAATAGGTGAGGATATTACTTTCGCATAGTGTTTTCTTTTTCCCATGTAATTTCTTCTACATTTTGGCTTCTCCAAGTAACCTTCACATAGTAGATGTCGCGTTTGTATAGACGTTGCACCTTCCGACTAGTAATTTCAAAAGGTACCACTTCGAACGTCAAATCTTCAATCAAATCTGGTGGATCCACTGTTAACACATATGTTGGATCTCTGACGTACTTCTTCAATTGTGAGACATGGAATACATCATGTACACTAGACATTGATGGTGGTAGTGCTAACTGATATGCTACATTTCCACATCTAGCTAAAACTTCATAAGGTCTAATATATCTGGGACACAGCTTTTCCTTCTGCCCGAACCTTTTCAAACCATGCATAGGAGATATTTTCAGAAATACCTTATCACCTATGGTGAATTCGAGATCTCTGCGTCGATTGTCTGCATATTGCTTCTGACGGTTCTGAGCTGTTCGGACTCTTTCCTTGATAATGTCGACCACTCGACAAGTCTCCTCAACAAACTCTGGTCCAACAATACTCCGTTCTCTAACTTTGTTCCAAAATAAAGGAGTTCGACATTCCTACCATACAGTGCTTCATAGGGCGACACCTGTATTGTAGCTTGATAGCTGTTATTATAAGCGAACTCGATCAATGGTAATTTCTCATCCCATGATCCTTTGAAATCATGACACAAGCTCGAAGCATGTCTTCTAAAATCTAAATAGTACGCTTCAACTGTCCGTCTATCTGAGGATGGAATGTAGTACTAAACTTCAACATTGTACCCATAGCCTTCTGTAATCATTCCCAAAACTTTGAGGTGAAGCGTGGGTCTCTGTCGGACATGATGCTTTCAGGTACACCATGCAATCTGACAATATTATCTACATAAAGCTTAGCTAACCTCTCTAGGGTATACTGAGGTCGTATAGCTATGAAATGAGCTGTCTTGGTCAAACGATCCACAATCATGTAGACCGCGTCAACTACTCGGGGAGTCAATGGTAACCCGGTGAAGAAGTCCATAGTGATGCAGTCCCATTTCCATGTTGGTTCTGACAGTGGCTGCAACAATCCTGCAGGTCTTTGCTTTTCAGCCTTTACCTGCTGAAAATTCAAGCATTGAGATACAAATTTAGCTACATCTGTTTTCATTCCTCTCTACCAATATAGTTTCTTCAGATCATGATACAACTTTGTACTTCCAGGATGTACCGAATAAATAGTGATGTGGGCCTCCTTCTTTAGTTTGTGTCTAATATCCAAGTCTTTATTTTCAGGAACACATACTCACCCTTTGTATCTTATTACTTTCTCAAAATCGAAAGTGAAGTTAGGGTTAGTCCTACCTTTTTCAAGGTCTTCTTGCACTGTTCTCAGATAAGGATCTGATTTAATAGCTGCTTTTACTTCGTCTAATAGATCAGGTATAATCTTCAATGTAGCAAACATGTTTGAGAATAGATGAATAAACCCTTGGTTAGTTGATTCATTCGAAATATCAATCATGAACTGCTCGTTATCACAATTAAATACTCTTCATGTGACACACACTACAACATTTGCCCTAGCTTCTTCTTAGGATTTTGTCATAGCTTTCCTGCTTAGTGCGTCAGCAACTACATTAGGTTTTCCTGGATGATACTGGATATCGCAATCATAATCCTTCAGTAATTCCAGCCATCTTCTCTGTCTCATGTTCAACTCCTTCTGATTAAAAAGATGAATGAGACTCTTATGATCGGATTTAATCTAAAATTTCTCTCCATACAACTAAGGTCGTCTCCATATCTTGACAACATGTACCACCGCTGCTAATTCTAAGTCATGAGTGGGATAGTTCTTCTCATGTGTCTTAGTTGTCTTGAGGCATACGTAATTACTTGTTCTCCTTACATAAGCACACATCCCAAACCTAACCCAGACGCGTTGGTGTACAAGGTAAATGGTTGTCCTGGGAACAAAATAGTTAAGATGAGAGCTGATGTCAATCTAGCCTTCAATGTTTGGAAACACTCTTCACATTTATTGGTCCAAACAAACTTTTCTCCTTTCTTTGTTAGACTGGTGAGAGGTACGACGATTCTAGAGTAATCTTCCACGAATAGTCTATAGTACCCAGCTAAACCTAAGAAATTTTTTATTTCAGCAACATTCTTAGGTGCTTCCCATTTTACAATGGCTTCAACCTTGCTAGGATCCACTTTAATTCCTTCAGCAGATACAACATGGCCTTAGTAAGCGACTTCATTCAGCCAGAATTCACACTTAGTAAATTTAGCGTAAAGCTTCTTTTTTCTTAGTCGCTGCAAAGCGGCTTTTAGATTTGTGAAATGAGTTTCTTTGTCCTTAGAGTAGACTAGTATGTCGTCAATAAATAAAATAACTGACGTATCCAACATATCATGGAATACCCAATTCATGAGTTTCATAAAAGTTACGGGTGCGTTAGTCAATTCAAAAGACATAACTAAAAATTCATAATGTTCATATCTGGTTCTGAATGCTGTCTTTAGATTATCACCTTCCTTAATCTTCAACTGATGGTATCCTGACCGAAGATCAATTTTAGAGAACACTTTAGCACCTTGCAACTGATCGAACAAGTCATCGATCCGAGGCAATAGGTACCGATTCTTGATTGTAAGCTTATTCAATTTCCAATAATCTATATACAGTCGAACGCTACCGTCCTTCTTTTTCACCAATAATACTGGTGCTCCTCATGGTGATATGCTGGGTCTAATATAACCCTTGTCCAGTAACTCTTGTAATTGTACTTTCAGTTCTTTCAATTCAGTAGGAGCTATTCGATAGGGTGCTTTAGATACTGGTGCGGCTTCGGGTATAAGATTTATAACGAACTCTGTCGCTCGTTCAAGTGGTAGTCCTGGTAGTTCATTAGGAAATACATTCAAAAATTCACACACAACATCAATATCCTCCATTCGTGGTGCTTCTTTGGTAAGGTCGACCACGGATACTAGATACCCAATTCCTCCTTTCTCGAGGCATTTTCTAGCCTTTAATGTAGAGAGAATGAGTTTTCATTTACGGGGAAGTTTGGTTCTCGCAAAACTAAACTCTGCTCCTTCCTTGTCTTTAAATGTCAGTTTCTTTTTCGCACATAATAGGTTTGCAGAGTGCTGAGCTAACCAATCTATTCTCAAGATAACGTCAAAGTCTGCCATCTCGAGTTGAATTAAGGTTGCATCCAAAATCTTCTCGCCAATAAAAACTAGACATGGTCCTAACCTTTGTCTAGTTCCACTTCTAATCCCATAGGTGATCGTACAAGCAGTTTGCAGTCTAAAGGTCTGAGGGGTAGATTTAACTTCTTTTCAAACGGCACAGATATAAAAGAATGAATAGCTCCAGAGTCAAAGAATACTCAGGCGGATAATCCATTAATAGGTACGATACCTGTGATTTGATTTAATTTAGTCTACATGCTCAGATAAAGTAGTACAAAACAAAAGGTTTAGGTCATACCTGTGACGACATCAGGCGATGCGGCAGCATCCTCAGAAGTAACTGCATAAACTTTTCCTTGCTGTAGCTGCTTCCTTGGCTTAGGACACTCTCTTGAATAATGTCCTACTTGATCACAATTGAAGCATTTGACTCCAGCAATACTTTGCTTCTGTTGAAGTTGGGTTATCGGAGTAGTCTTGGCTGCAGCATTGAAGCCTTGAGTACGGAAGGGTTTAAATGTCTTTGAGTTCCCTCCATTGTATGAGTTTCCATTGGACCTCTTTATACCTTTGTTCTGAGCAAAATAACTTTCCCTTTGGCTCGATTCTTGTACTCGAGCAATCTGTATTGCTTCGTTATATATTTTATTTTCTAATCCCAATACATGCTCACGGATGATTCCCCTAAGTCCCATAACGAACCTTCAGGTTTTGGTATTTTTCTCCTGCATGCTAGAGGGAGCAAAGAAAAATAGTTCTTCATAATGCTATTGATATGCGTCTACAGTCATCTGTCCCTGATACAGACTCAGAAACTCCTTTTCCATTTGATCTCTGAAACTCCTTGGAAAATACTTCTCGAAGAAAGCTTCTTTATAAATAACCCATGTCAGTTGGGCATGCTTTGTTAACAGATAACTTCTAGTTGATTCCACCAGTGATGTGCGTCACCTTTCAACATATATGCGGCACATAATACCTTCTCTTCTTCATTTATAATTATCATCATACAGTTTCTTTTCATTTCATCGATCCAGTGAGCTGGTCACAACAGATCTAATGGTTTGCCTGTGAATTCCTTCGGCTTCAACTTCAGGAAACGGTCGATCAGTCTAGAGTGATCAAGCTGATACTGTGCATATGCCTCATACATAGGCGGTTGGTACTGATAATTACCTTATTATACCCGCCTTGTGGTGCTTCAGAGTTTTGCACTTGGCCTTGTACTGCTGGTGTTTGTGGTGCTTGGGGTATAGTGTTGCTACCACCAGGTGCCGTACTAGCTTGTCCTGCAGGTAGAGATGTTATGTTTGCAACTGGGAAAGCAATTCCCATAGCAGCTTGCATGTTGGCTTGCATTTGCTGTATATGCTGCATTTGTTGTGCCAAATTCATCACCACAGTAGCCAAATCCATAGGTGGTGCAGGTAAGTTGGTTGGGTTGGCTTGGGTGTGAACATTCTGAGTAGCATTCTAAGCTCTAATATTTCCTTCCTGTCCTTGCTGACCTTCATTGTCGTTGGTCTCCATAGGTAGTGGAGATGGGTTTGCATTCTGTCTCCTTCTACTTACTCTACGCCCAGCCATTTAAACTCTTGGTTGATGTGTTATTGGCAAAGCTTCACAGGTGAGACAAAATAGAGTGGTGGTATTGGGTTAGTCTCACAATGGAAGGCGAGAGAAGAACAAAATCAATAGGCAAAAGTTCAAACATAATCAAAATGCAGACAACAGTCAGTCATACGGTCGATGGCCTACGGTCGCATGTTGTGTGACCATAAGTGTGACCATCAAATCCTTGGCAACTTACCAAGACCCTATGATCAATCATACGGTCGATCATACGGGTTAATGGTTTTGGTCGAATTGTGCGATCGTAAGATTCAAAATCAGTTTTAAAACCTGTTTTTTTGAGATTTTCCCTCTCATTTCCTTTTCTTCTTCCTATGGTCTCAACTCAGCTTGCCACCATTGAGTTGCTACAGTATCAACCGTATGAACTTAGTGATTTTTCCATCGATCGATAATCTTCCTTCCATTCCTCAAGGTATGTTCTCTACTCTTTCTCCTTTGTAAGCTTTCATACCTAGGTTTTGCTCCATTTATAGGGTTTTCTTCAAATTAATATTTTTCTGACCGTAAAAATTTGATTTTTATTGGGGGCTTTTGCTATTGGCTACCCAATGGATGAAAAGCCTCAAGAAAATTCGAGTTTCATCGGTTAGTTTAGTAGAAACTTGAAAATTCCCATTTTTGACCAAAATTTTGGGGGTTTTTCCCAATTGTCAAAATTTCTTCAAATTCGACCTACATAGTTAAAATTTCCAATTGAATATGCCTTGCAGGATGGTTTGGGACCTATGTAAGTCCTCCTGCCCAAATGTTTGGGTGAAAAGTGAGGCTTTTCCCATTTTACGTTGTTATGCTGTCAAATTTTCAAATTTATCTAACTTGTTTTTCTTATTTTCTTCTCTTACAGTTATGATGGTTCACACTAAGGTTCCTCAAATTCATGACCCACGTCACTTCATGTCTGTGGAAGCAGAAACACAATACCCTTGGTTTAATCGAAAGAAGGTGGAGGGGGTAAATGTGTTAACTTAGCCCATTTAACCCTGTTTGATGTGGAAAGGGCGTTTGGTGATATGGGCTGGCTTCCAGTGATTTTGTATGAGACTTGCACTCGCCCAGACTTGGTCAAGCAGTTCTACTGTCACCTACAGGTAGAGGGTGACCTAGAGGATGTTGACAGGGGTAAAGAGCTTCGGAAAGGGGTTCCGATCTCTTTCAACTATGAGGAGTTGGCTGATCTCCTAGGCATCTCAAATGATGGTCAATTTGTTTACTGTGAACCCAAGGAGCCATAATTTCTATCTACACAGGTGCGTACAGAAATGGATAACCAAATTCTTCGAGATGACCACTGGGAGATGAAAGTAGTCAACCTGCGTTCAGAGCCACAAGTCTATTGTAAGATTATCCAGCATAATCTTATTCCCCAGGGTGGACACTTAGAGATGGTCTCACAGCTGACTCAGTACCTGCTATACTATATCTATACTAGGTAGCCAGTCTGCCTCCCATATATTATTCTTCGAACTATGCACAGAGCTACATTACCTGACTCGAGAGGTAACTTATCCTATGGGCGACTGATCTCCACCCTACTCGTTCATTTACAGGTGGAACTAGTGGATGAGAGGATCTTTGAGGACACCTTCTCAGCTGACCTTGATTGGGAGGCCATCAGTAGGATGGGCATGAGAGAGAAATAGGTCAGTGATGACGAGAGGAATGCTATGAGACGTCCTCTCACTCGCGTAGCGGTAGCAGATGCAGAGGCACATGTGAGTGATGATGAGGAGGATGATGATCGGATGTACATGGATATGGATGCCATCCCTCCCCCATCACCATAGCATTCTACTAGAGCTGGCCCTTCTCGGGCTTCAGCTGGCCCTTCACTCCTACTATCAGATGACATGGTGGGGCTGTTACGTGAGATTCAAGAGGCTCAGTGCGTAACTGATTAGAGAGTAGGAGAGCTTCTAGATGCCTAGTGCTCTACAGACCAGCGGGTAGCGGATCTGACAGTTAGTCTTTGAGCGACTCAGACTCAGGTGGCCTAGCTCGTGAAAGTATATGCTGAGGACTATGATAGAGATCGTGAGGCACTTCTTCCTCCAGCACCTCCAGCTCCATGATATCATTTATTTTTTTTCTCATTTATTTTAAAGAGTAACTGTCTGGATTTATGGACCGTACTCTGATTCGGATGTATCTTGTCTTACTCCCATTTGGATATATATATATATATATATATATATATATATATATATATATATATATATAAATTGATTTCCATTTACATATGTGCATTATCCTCTTTCTTAGATTATGTCTCATACAACACAGGTGCTTATGGTGTGTTCTTATTTTAGTTTTTAATTTTTATCCTAACTCAGTTCATGACTCACGTGGAATTAGTTAGGTCAATGGGTAGAACCTGAGAAGCTCTGATATCAAGTTGTCACACCCCAATTGTGGTCTAACCAGATTAGTGTGATGAACCGCCAATAAACCAACGGTTCAATTAGGATCTTGTACAGGTCGTACCCACCATATCAAACCACATACACATTCCACGGTAATAATCAGAGGTAATAAACAAATAAGCGAAAGTCTTACAGATAATACACTGAGTGTCTTACAATGATAATAAATAATTAATCCGATTATCTCCAAAACTCAAGACATAAAAATAATTAATCCATTACATGTTTTAATAATCAAATATAGCTTAACTAATCGAATATGCACTGGTTGCACTCGCATGAAGAATCATGCGCATCTTCAACAACTTCTACGTCCATGGCGGCAATGTGTCCATACGTCGACGCATTCAAATATTATTCAACAGTAGGACCTGCATCATCAACTAAAATATTCGACGTCGAAAGGGTGAGCACACATCATGGCTCAGTGAGCAAACAAAATAATACAACAAACATATGCATGCATTCAATTCATATCCTTGGTTTTGATTTTTAAGTTTGCAATGTGCTATAGAAAGGTTTGGTGGCCCCCGTACCTCTATACACAAGTGTGTGAATCCGTCCAAAGGATCCAACACCATTGTCGTCCCACATGTACTCACCATAGGATAGAGATAGAGCTAAAGTGTCCGGATCAAACACTGCCAACACTTCTCCTGATGCCCTACCCATACCAACACGTAAGCCCCTGCTGGCGAGGGCTTACAAACTGGGCTCTCAACTAACCAATCCTAATGCCAAATAGTGTATCCAAGGCCTCACCTATCATCCCTCAATACATTCATAGAGATAGATCAAAGACCCCCTGACAAAGTCAGAGTCCACACGATCTAAGACCACCTCCCCTGATGCCCTACGACATAATAGTTCTGCTAAGGTAATGGCGATACGACGATGTCAGTGGGTAAGAGTTGAGTAGAGATAGAGCTAGAGTCTGGTGACGAGGTCAGAGACCACCATGCCACGTCCTCCCCCTGATGCTCCACTATCATCCAATACACCAACCACACACATACAATCACATGCCTATTCCTAGCATGTAAGACCCGCATGCCACGAACCTGGTCTAACCTTATATTTCGTGTAGTGACTGGTCTACATATCATGGTCGAGCCAAGTGGACCAAGTGCGTGAAGAAACCCAAGACCCAATATGAAATTTAACTAAAAAATAGTCAAAATGAGGGTAGGGTCGCATGCCTAAATAGGTAGGGTCGACCCCACCTCAACAGAAGTCCAACCCATGACTTTTTGGTCATGGGGTCGCATGGGTCTCAGATTATGGGACCCTACATCTAACCCTACCTACGACCCTACACCCTAGGGTCTCACGTTTTAAAAAACGTAGGGTCTCAGTACATCCGACCTTACGTCCGACCCTAGGAAAACAGCACGAATCGAAAATTAGAAAACTTTCCTAATTCCAAGGGGATCTTTCTTAAACTCAATGGAACTTATTTTGGAGGGTTTTTCTCTATAAATAGGATGTCCCTAAGCCTCTTTCACTCCTTTAAAACCCTAATTGAAAGTGAGAGCAAGAGAAAGAGAAGGAAGAGAAGAAGAGAAGGAAACTTGAAGAAGAAGACTAAGGAAGAGGAGGAAGTTCAGAGAAACCTTTGAATAAAGGTATGAACCTAATTCCTTACCTAAATAAGAGATTCTAGAATAGTTATGAAGAACATAGGATTAGGAGAAACCCAAATCATCCATCCATGGACAAGTTCCAAACGATTCCATGGAGAAAATCATTATGGACTATGAATAGTGTATAACTTGTAGTTTTGAGCCATAGAACAATCATAGAATGGACCATGAAAGTAAGCCAAAGGATCCAAACATGAAAAAATAGACTTTAGAATGAAAGGTCGACTCATAATACGTGTGGTCGCACGTAGGGTCGCATGATATCCGACCCTACAAGACCACAGGATCTACCCCATGCCCTCAGGAAGTTCCAGGGAGGGTGTGGTTGCACATAGGGTCAATTGGTATCCGACCCCACGTCCGACCCTACTCCTAGGGTCGCAGAAACTGCTACCCTAGGTGCGACCCTACCCTGCGACCCTATGATTTCTGTTAGTCTAAAAATATTGGAATTAATTTTAATTAAATTTTATCGACTTGTTAGGTCTTTCTAGTGGTTTAAAAGTGAATTATAAAGCTTGAATGAGGACCTACTAGCAATCAAAGGTGAGGGAACAAGACCTAAATTAATCGACTAATAATAAACTGTTTTGTTTATTGAGTCCAACACCATGAATGATTCTATGATTGTATGATTGTAATGTGCATATCACATGTCATCTATTATTCCTGTTATTACTGTTCATGCATAATTAATTCAGTTATTTACAACATGATGATGATGATGATGCTAGGAATAGTTATGTGAATGTTTGTGTGTGGTTGATGTACTTGATGCAAGTGGGGCATCAGGGGGAGTGTTATGCAGTGTTTTATCCGGACACTTTAGCCCTATCTCTACTCAAGTCTTGTCCACTGACATCATCGTATCGCCATTACCTTAGCAGAACTATCACGTCGTAGGACATCAAGGGAGGTGGTCTCGGACCGTGTAGTCTCTGACTTTGCCGGGGAGCCTTAGCTCTATCTCTATGGACGTATTGAGGGATGCTGGGGTGAGGCCTTGGATACACTGTTTGACATTAGGATTAGTTAATTGCGAGCCTAGTTTGCAAGCCCTCGCCAACAGGGGCTTACGTGTTGGTATGGGTAAGGCATCAGGGGAAGTGTTATGCGGTGTTTGATCCTGGCACTTTAGCTCTATCCCTATTCCATGGTGGGGTGGATATGGACGACAATGGTGTTTGATCCGTTGGGTGGGCTTACACACCCTGTGTATAGAGGTGCGGTGGCCACCAATCCTTTCTATTGCACATTGCAAACTTATGAACCAGACCAAAGATATGAATTGAATGCATGCATATGTTTGTTGCATTGTTTTGTTTACTCACTGAGCTCAAGTTGGAGAGCTGACCCTTGCGTGCTTAATTCTTTTTAGTTTCTGATGTTGTAGGTATTACAATTGAAGATTATGTCGACACGCCAACATATAAACGGATGGCGACTATGATGAGCAAGCTGTGGAGGATATTGCGATACGTTAAGTGAGCGTTTCAACTGTGGATACGCTTAGTGTTAACTTTTGTATTTGGATATTTGTAATATTTATTAAATTATGTTTTGGTTACTTGGAGATAAATGGAATATTAATTATTTATCATGACTAGACCTCAGTTCATTATCTGTAAGCCTTCTGCTATTTACTTTATTATCTCTGATTAATGTGGAATGTGTTTTGGTTTGAAAAAAATGGGGATAGCCTATTCGAGATCTTGATTGAACCGTTGGTTTATTGACGGTTCATCACACCATTCTGGTTGGTGCAGAATTGAAGTGTGACAACTTGATATCAGAGCTTTCAGGCCTTGCCCATCAAACTTGAATACTTCCACTGGAGTCCATGAACTGAGTTAGGATAAGTTAAAAGCTTTAATACAAACACACCATAAGCACTTGTGTTGGTTGAGATAGAACTTAAACAAGACAATAATGTACATATAAAAGGTGAAACCATAAATATACACAGACAGGAAGAGAAAATCTAAATTTATCTTGATAAACAAATAATATAGGGTACTATCTATAAGTCGGGCAGTTGTCTAAGTATACAAAGGATATAGTACAGTAGCTGAAACATTGGAATACCGAGTTGATACTCACAAGATGTGAAACTCAATGTATTTGGGAAAGGAAAATGGCTAGTAACGCCTAAGTCCCTGCAATGGTAAAGGGAAAGATCTCAGGCTGAATGCAACCGAGATAGGAGAACAATGGCCATACACTAAGAATAAAAGAAGATAAAGCTATACTTCTAGGTGACGTAGAGACTCAGAGTGAGATCCACCACAAGCTGATCCATTGCCCACTGAGCATTAAGAAGATGTTGCAACTTGACCCCACCACTATCTGGGTTGAGGATGGGTACTGAAAACTCATCTGAGTAGATGTTAAATAATGATAATCAGATTGAAGCAAATCAAAGGAGGTGAACAATCAGGCCACTCCAGCCAATCACCTGGACTACCAAGTACCTTGGCTACGGTTGTAATAAACTTGGCCAGACAAAATACAAGAGCAACAACAGATGAGACTGACTATGCAAGTTGCTATGTGAATCACTATCCAAGTTGCCAATGTTACATCAACACCTCCGGGTCAAACCAAGTACGGTATCAATTGGTAGCAACATTGTACCTCCAGCACCTGTTAGCTATAACACAGTGCCTACCATACAGCAAGTCCCAGTAATGCACACCCCAGTGTAGAAGTTTGGTGCACAACAAGCAGTGTATCAAGGTGGTTATCCTTATCAACCACCTGTAGGGGATAGCTGCATCATGACCAAATGATTCGACAAGGATTGAAGGAATGTTTTCTGATGATGAAGCCTCGTATATCTTCAGCAAAGGATCAAATCTATTGTGACCATATAACTAGATAGGTTATATAGGATGTGGTGCATTATTGATTTACTCTTATGATTATAGAGGATGCACATACGTGATTTTAAATTTTTGTGTCTTGACCGGATACCTTCTTGATTCAACCTGTCAATTGGAGTTATAGATGTTATTTTCTTAGAATTAGTCCTAATTATACCAATCTAAGCTACTCTCATGATCGACAACATGAACAGAGATATGAGCTGAATGAACAGTTAAATGTTTAATCATGTTGTGCGTATATCTTTCGATTTAAACCTGATTTATTGATGTACCAAAACTTTCTTCAGATTTACTCTTGTAGTGCCTTGACCAATGTCATTATATACTCGATAAAACCTGTAACCAAGAGGTTAAGAACTGTAAAATCTCTATTTTCATATATTTGGACCACCGTGCAACTCGACGATCTTTTGATGCCAGTTGGATTACCATAGATTTACTCCTAATCCTTTAAACTTAAGTTCACTAGATAAAGCAAGTGTCCTTCATTATGCTAAATTTGAAAGAAGGAAGTGAATCACTTTTGGATGAAGATTTTGATTCATACACTCCCTAACCTTTGTTGATAAAGATGTTTAGTGATAATGAAATTATTGGAAGGAAGATGATTAAATTCATATTAGATTCTATAGCCAAGGAGCCTCAGATGAAGAAATGGAGGATCTGTTTCGAGATTTCTGAATGGATAGATATGGTCATGTCTATAAAAGAATGCATGAGCAAGAAAGTAAGTAACAATCACAAGATATTTTTTGAGGTATATGAAAGAGAGATCAGGGTAGAACAACAATGTTAAAGAAGGTGTAAGCTAATGAGTTTTTTTTAGGATATATGAGATTTTAAGCAATAGTCTTTAAAAAACTAGTAGATTAAGGAGCTAGATGTGCTCTTAAGACCTTTATACCAGATTTTGCTAGTTCAAGCCCTTTTGGACTAGATGTTGTATTGGATAAGTGTTATTAACAATGTTCAAAGCATATGGATGGACGAAAGTTGGATGCAACCTAAATCGACTTGAGATGGCAGACTTTGACGTCATCTTGGGAATAGACTGGTTGTCTCAACACTCTACAAGTGATTATGTGCATAGAAGAGGTTATCATTCAAGAATAAAGATGATAAATAATTTAGTTTTATTGGAAGCATGTTGCCTACTAAGTGAAAGCTGATCCTCTCTATGCTAAAGGCGAAGAGATGCTTTGAAGAGAAAGGAGTTGGATATATGTTATCTATGGTATACGTTACCAAAGAAGCACCACAAATGAAAGATAATGATGTGATTCATAAATTTCCTGATGTGTTTCCAGAAGATTTACTTGGGTTACCATTTGATCATGTGATCAAGTTCGTCATCGACTTGTTACGAAGGACGATACCTGTGTCAAAGGCACCTATAGAGTAGCCCCTATGGAGTTGAAGAAATTGAGACTCAACTACAAGAGTTATTAGACAAGGGTTCTAATCGGCTAAGTATTGCATCATGTGGAGCACCAATGCAATTTGTGAAGAAGAAGGATGGTAGTGTCAGATTATGTATAGACTACCAGGAACTAAACAAGCTCATGATCAAGAATCGATATCTACTACCTCAGATCAATGACTTGTTTTAAATAGTTGCAAGGAGCAAAGGTAATTTTTAAGATTGATCTTCGGTCAAGATATCAACAGCTGAAGAATTTGGACAGCGATATCTTGAAGATACCTTTAGAATCGGGATTGGACATTATGAGTTCTCGATTATGATGTTTGGATTAACCAATGCCCTTACATCTTTTGTGGAACTGATGAACTGGGTGTTTCATGACATGTTGGACACGTCGGTCATAGTTTTCATAGATGATATTTTGGTTTATTCCAAGAATAAAGCAACTCATACAACTGATCTTAGAACAGCTTCACAACAGCTGAGAAGGGAAAAGCTTTATGCCAAGTCCAAGAAATATGAGACTTGAATAAACGAAGTGATCTTCTTAGATTACATAGCATCATAAAAAGGGATAAAAGTAGACCCTATTAAGATAGAAGTAATCATATGGTGAGAAACACCTAAGGAATATTGCGAAGATCAGAAGTTTCTTGGGTTTAGCTGGTTATTACAGACGATTCATGGAGGACCACTCTAGGATTGCAATACCTCTTACCAAGCTAACCAGGAAGGGAGAGAAGTTTAATTGGACTGACAAGTGTGAAGAGTGTTTCCAGACTCTAAAGCTAGATTGATATCTGCTCCCATCTTGACTATTCTTATTCTAGGACAACCATTTACCTTATACACTTATGCGTCTGGATTGGGTTTAAGATGTGTACTTATGCAAGGAGAACAAGTAGTTATGTATGCCTCAATACAATTGAAAACACATGAGAAGAACTATCCCACTCATGACTTGGAATTAGCGACAGTAGTACATGCTGTCAAGATATGGAGACATTATTTGTATGGAGAGAAATTCAGAATAAATCAGATCATAAGAGTTTCACTTATCTTTTTAATCAGAAGGAGTTGAACATTAGACAAAGTAGATGGCTGGAATTATTGAAGGACTATGATTGCGATATCCAGTATCATCCAACAAAGGCTAATGTAGTAGCTAAGTCCTTAAGCAAAAAGGGAATTATGAAGTCCGAGGAAGGACCCAGTATAAATGTTGTCTTATGTTTCGCAGCAATAGATTCAGATTTGAAAGAAAAGTAACATATAATAGAAACTCATGATGATCCACTCAAGCGAGAACTTATGGAGCAATAGTTCCTCGTTTGCGTTAACAACATTAAAGATCATCTCTGAATTGATGGATGAAGTAAGGGTACTAATTTTGTTAAATCAATATCTAAGAGAGGTGTAAGAAGATTTAGAGAAGGAAAAACCTAACCCTGACTTACTTTGGATGCGGAGATGGTACTCAGATGCAGAGGTAGATTATAAATACCTGAAGATAAAGACTCGGATATCATGAAGAGGATAATGATAATAACTCATTGTACTCAATATTCAGGACATCCTGGAGTATCAATATGTATCATGACCTGAAGAGATTGTACTGGTAAAGAGGAATGATAACAAATGTGGCTCAGTACGTGTTCCAATGTCTGAATTATCAGCAAGTAAAGGCTGAAAGACAAATACCAACATGGCTTACTACAACAACCATCAGAGCCAGTCTGGAAATGAAACTGCATTACAATGAACTATGTCACTGATTTGCCACTGACTCCTAGATCGATTGATGCAGTTTGGGTGATTGTTGATCGCCTTAGGAAGATAACTCATTCCATTGCTATACGACCTCGATATGCTTTAGAGCGGCTAACTAAGCTATATGTGGATTGAATTACTACCAAGCTATCATGTAAATGTTACCTATAAAGCATGGTACGATAGAAATGTCAAATTCCTCTATTTTGGAATAAAGTTAGTGAATGAAGAATTTTAAGACCTGAGTCTATTGTAGAAACTTGTCGAATGGCAGACAAGATCAAAGAAAAAGGGCCAAGGCAGCTCAGGATTGTTAGAAGAGATGCCAAGACCTTGAGTTCGCCATAAGTGACAAGGTGTTCTTGAAGGTATCACTTATGTATGGTTTGAAGCAGTTTAGCAAGAAGGGAAAGTGGTATCCTATATATGTGTTGGACCTTATAAATTTTGGAGAGATATAGAAAAGTTGCATATCAATTAGCGTTATCGATGTCCATGTCTAGTGTGCATGACGTATTTCGCGTGTCTCTATTGAAGAAGTACATTGGAGATCTATATCAAAGGTATTGACCACTGATCTACTGGAGTAGATAGAAGATTTAACTATTGAAGTGGTACCAGCCTAGTTCACTAGTTGGAAGCTACAACATCTCAAAAACTGGGATAATTATTACATGAAGATAATCTGGCGAAGACAAGACGTGGAGAAGAATGCATGAAAAGAAGAAGATGCAATGCAAAAATAGAATTCCCACCTAAATTCAAATTTTGAGGACAAAATTTATTTTAAGGATGGGGAAGTTGTAACATTCGTACATTCAAATTTCAAGGACGAAATTTCATTTAAGGGTGGTGGAGTTGTAAGACCTGCACGCCACGAACCCGGTCTAACCTTACATTTCGTGTAGTGACCAGTCTACATATCATGGTCGAGCCAAGTAGACCAAGTGCGTGAAGAAACCCAAGACCCAATATGAAATTTAATTAAAAAACAGTCAAAATGAGGGTAGGGTCGCATGCGTAAACAGGTAGGGTTGACCCCACCTCAACAGAAGTCCAACCCATGACTTTTTGGTCATGGGGTCGCATGGGTCTTGGATTATAAAACCCTACATCCGACCCTACCTGCGACCCTATTCCCTAAGGTCTCATGTTTTAAAAAACGTAGGGTCTCAGTACATCCGACCCTAGGAAAACAACACGAACCAGAAATTAGGAAACTTTCTTAATTCCAAGGGGATCTTTCCTAAACTCAATGAGACTTATTTTGGAGGGTTTTCCTCTATAAATAGGATGTCCCTAAGCCTCTTTCACTCATTTAAAACCCTAATTGAAAGTGAGAGCAAGAGAAAGAGAAGGAAGAGAAGAAGAGAAAGAAACTTGAAGAAGAAGACTAAGGAAGAGGAGGAAGCTCAGAGAAACCTCTAAATAAAGGTATGAACCTAATTCCTTACCTGAATAAGAGATTCTAGAATAGTTATGAAGAACATAGGATTAGGAGAAACCCAAATCATCCATCCATGGACAAGTTCCAAGAGATTCCATGGAGAAAATCATTATGGACTATGAATAGTGTATAACTTGTAGTTTTGAGCCATAGAACAATCATAGAATGGACCATGAAAGTAAGCCAAAGGATTTAAACATGAAAGAATGGACTTTAGAATGAAAGGTCGACTCAGAATACGTGTGGTCGTACGTAGGGTCGCATGATATCCAACTCTACAAGACCACAGGATCGACCCCATGCCCTCAGGAAGTTCCAGGGAGGGTGTGGTCGCACATAGGGTCGATTAGTATCCGAACCCACGTCTGACTCTACTCCTAGGGTCGCAGAAACTGCTACCCTAGGTGCGACCCTACCCTGCAACCCTACGATTTCTGTTAGTCTAAAATATTAGAATTAATTCTAATTAAATTTTATCGACTTGTTAGGTCTTTCCAGTGGTTTCAAAAATGAATTATAAAGCTTGAATGATGACCTACTAGCAATCAAAGGTGAGGGAACAAAACCTAAATTAATCGGCTAATAATAAACTGTTTTGTTTATTGAGTCCAACACCATGAATGATTCTATGATTGTATGATTGTAATGTGCATATCACATGTCATTTATTATTCCTGTTATTACTGTTCATGCATATTAATTTAGTTATTTACAGCATGATGATGATGATGATGATGGTAGGAATAGGCATGTGAATGTTTGTGTGTGGTTGGTGTACTTGATGCGAGTGGGGCATCAGGGGGAGTGTTATGCGGTGTTTAATCTGGACACTTTAGCCCTATCTCTACTCAAGTCTTGTCCACTGACATCGTCGTATCGCCATTACCTTAGCAGAACTATTACGTCGTAGGGCATCAGGGGAGGTGGTGTAGGACCGTGTAGTCTCTGACTCTGCCGGGGGGCCTTAGCTCTATCTCTATGGACATATTGAGGGATGCTGGGGTGAGGCCTTGGATACATTATTTGACATTAGGATTGGTTAATTGCGAGCCCAGTTTGCAAGCCCTCGCCAACAGGGGCTTACGTGTTAGTATGGGTAGGGCATCAGGGGAAGTGTTATGCGGTGTTTGATCCGGACACTTTAGCTCTATCCCTATTCCATGGTGGGGTGGATGTGGATGACAATGGTGTTTGATCCATTGGGTGGGCTTACACACCCTGTGTATAGAGGTGTGGTAGCCACCAATCCTTTCTATTGCACATTACAAACTTATGAACTAGACCAAAGATATGAATTGAATGCATGCATATGTTTGTTGCATTATTTTGTTTACTCACTGAGCTCAAGTTGGAGAGCTGACCCTCATGCGCGTAATTATTTTTAGTTTCTGATGTTGTAGGTATTACGGTTGAAGATTATGTCGACACGCCAACATATAAACGGGTGGTGACTATGATGAGCAAGCTGTGGAGGACTATTGCGATACGTTAAGCGAGCGTTTCAACTGTGGATACGCTTAGTGTTAACTTTCGTATTTAGATATTTGTAATATGTATTAAATTATGTTTTGGTTACTTGGAGATAAATGGAATATTAATTATTTATCATGACTAGACCTCAGTTCATTATCTGTAAGCCTTTCGCTTTTTATTTTATTATCTCTGATTAATGTGGAATGTGTTTTCATTTAACAAAAATGGGGATAGCCTATTCAAGATCCTGGTTGAACCATTGATTTATTAACGGTTCATCACACCATTCTGGTTGGTGCAGAATTGGGGTGTGACATAACATCAACATCATCATTATGTTATAAATAAACAAAATTAAATATGCATGAGCAGTAATAGTAGGAATATTGGATGACATGTGAAATGTATATTACAAGCATACACGTGTAGAATTAATCATGGCATTGGACTCAATAAAAGTAAACAATTTGTTATTATCTAATTAGTTTAGGTCTTGTTCCCTCACCTGTTAGCAATACTCGATCTCCTTTTAAGCCTTAAAATTCTCTTTGAATTGATTTAACAACCTAAACGTTATATGAATTTAAGTTAGGGTTCATATGTAACATGTTACAGTAGGGGAGGGTCCGATTGGTCCTATGGTCTCATACTATATACGAATTAGATACCGAGGTCGCAAATGGTGCGACCGTAGAGCAACGACCATAGGAATCTTGAATCTTCCCGAATGCCTATGGTCTCCCGGTCATACTGGTCATGCTATGGTCGACCGTAGCTTTTCCCTTGAGATTTCTGGTCACAGACTACATGCAATTCGAGGCTGCGACCATATGAATCTTGAATCTTCCTGAATGCCTATGGTCTATCCTCTGGTCATACTGGTCATGCTATGGTCGACCGTAGCTTTTCCCTTGAGATTTCTGGTCACAGACTACATGCAATTCGAGTTTTTCCAGGGTCAAATCCTCTGATCTTCAATTGGATTTATTCTAAGGTCATCCTATGGCCATCATTAGTAGTTTCTTATCAACCCTAATCATCAAACTCATCCCCCATGGTTATCCTTAGGATTTTCTCAAGGAATCACATAGATCATAATAGGTTGATATCTCCTAACCTCCATAGAAGTCTTATTCCTTAGAGTTTACATCTCCAGAGATCAGATTTATACCTTTGTCTGTGATAGAGAGCCAATCTCTTCTCAGCAAAATCCTCTCTTTAGCCTTTTCTTCTTCTCCTTCTCTTCCTTCTCTTTCCTTTTTTTTCTCCAGGGTTTACTAATGTTCTAAAAGAGTGAAAAAGGGGGGGGGGCAAAGGAGGAAACTTTTCGAGGGAGTCCTCTTTCAATTAGGAAATAAATCCCTTAGTTTAGGAAAGTTTCCAAAATGAAAACTTTTCATATAGAGTCCTCTTTCAATTAGGAAATAAATCCCTTAGTTTAGGAAAGTTTCCAAAACTCAGAGTCTGATCTGGGGTCTCACGGTCAATGGCTAAGGTTGCAGAACCTGTCGATCGTAGGGTCGAAATCATCGACCGTGGGGTCCTGGATTTGTGATCTTCATTCTTACCATATGGTCGACCGTACCTACCCAGGTATGCGACCATATGTATACAGTTTTGGGTGTTGAGTCGATTTTTATACCTGGTTTGTGATCCATCTTCACACGCTCGGTCCACTTGGTCCAGGGATGATGGAAAGACCTGGCACGACACGGTTAAACCAAGTTAGTGGAGTATGGGTTTTACACCACCAACCCATGTGCCAATCCATGGGTCATGTAGATAGAACGGGTCGTGGGTCGTGACAATCATCTCTCAGATATTTCTTTTGTGCTTTTAGTTGGACTCATGGTTCAACTGTCACTGTTTCAAGCTTAGTGATTCTAATGGCCAACTTATATGTGCTATGAGCTTAATGGTTATAACGGAATGAGAACTTGCTTGCTTCATCTGATGAGGTAATAAAAAAAATAATGAGGCTGTCTCCATGGCTTTGATCTTTTTTATTTGGGGCCCTGGCCTGGAACCATTACATTTCATCCTCAATAGTTGACATGTCTCAGATCTATTGGTGCCTCTATTTGGTGGATTTTCCATGTTTCCTATTAACTATGGTTTAAATTTTCACACCATTCTGGCATATTGAAGTGTCATTTAGATTGTTGTTTTTCTTTGGTAGAACAGGGACCACACGCCAACACCAAAAGGGACAACCAATCTATTGGTGTCGCAAAATGTCATATGTCCATAGAAACTCACACATCCGATATGGGACTAAACCCATAGATGGAGCATGGCTTTTGTTATTTATATTTTTTTAGTAGGGACAACATATACCAATACCAAAAGGGTGTTAACCAATTTATGGAGACACATAATGTCCGGCTTGTGATCTCGGCGGGCACAACTTCAAAAGTTAAATCCTTAGTCAAGTTCGGAGGATCTGTAGTCAATACATGGGACATGTCTCTGATATACTTCTTCAGCAACGATACATAAAACACAACATGCGGATTTGACATTGAGGGTGGTAGTGCAAGCTAGTATGCCACTTTACCGTGCCTGGCCAAAATTTCATAAGGTCTCACGTACCTAGGGCATAACTTCCCTTTCTTACTAGATTGCTTCAAGCCCCTCATAGGTGATATTTTCAGAAACACATTTTCCCCCACGGTGAACTCAAGGTCCCAGCGCCTATTATCTGCATAACTCTTCTGACAGACTTAAGCTGTCTTAACTCTCTCTTAAATCTTATCCACCACTAGACAAGTTTCTTAAACTAACTCTGGTCCCATAATCTTTTTTTTTGGCAATCTCGTTCCAAAATAAGGGTGTCTGACATTTCTTACCGTACAACGCTTCATAAGGGGACATCCCAACTGTCGACTGAAAACTATTGTTGTAAGCAAACTCAATCAGTGGTAACTTTTCATCCCAAGCTCCCTTGAAATCGATTGCACAAGCTCGGAGCATATCCTCTAAGATCTGAATGGTCCTCTCCGACTGACCATCTGTCTGAGGATGGAAGGTTGTACTGAACTTTAGCTTCATTTCCATAGCTGCCTGTAACCATTGCCAAAACTTGGAAGTAAAGCAAGGCTCTCTATCTGAAACTATGCTCTCAGGCACACCATGGAGCCTGACAATGTTATCCACGTACAGTCTTGCTAACTTATCCATGGTATACTGAGTTCTCACCATAATAAAATGAGCTATTTTAGTAAGGCGGTCCACAATCACCCAAACTACACTAACTAATCTAGAAGTCAGTGGTAGTCCAATGACGAAGTCCATAGTGATGCAGTCTCATTTTCATGCTGGTTCCAGCAATGATTGTAGTAACCCTGGAGGTCTCTATCTTTCGGCCTTGACCTGTTGACAGTTCAAACACTAGAATACGTGCCTGGCCATATCAGCTTTCATTCCTCTCCACTAATACAATCTCATTAGATCATGGTACATCTTTGTACTTCTGGGATGTACCGAATATGGAGTGGAATAAGCTTCTCTCATAACCCTATCTCTGATGTCTGAGTCTTTGCTTTCAGTTATGCACAACCTGCCTCGATATCTGAGTACCTTACCCTTATCTAAAGTGAAGTCAGGGTTGGGTTTACCTTTTTCCAAATCCTCTTACACCATCCTTAGATAAGGTCTTACAGAATCTCTACTTTTACCTCATCAATCAAATCTGATAGATTCTTCAACGCAGCAAACATAAGCGAAAACTTATGAATCAACCCTTGCTCTATCGAGTCGTCTGGAGATTCTAGTACATGCTGTACTACATTCCTTGTAGATGCCGATACCACAAAGCACAGAGCGGCATTTGTACTAGGCCTTCTTTTCGGCTTCAATATACCTTTCCAACTCAAAGCATCTGCCAATAGATTAGCTTTTCTCAGACGATACTTAATATCACAGTGGTAGCCCTTTAGCAACTCTAACCACCTTTGTCACACCCAAATTCTGCACCAACCAGAATGGTGTGATGAACCGTCAATAAACCAACGGTTCAACCAGGATCTCGAATAGGCTATCCCACATATGATAAACCAAAATATATTCCACATTAATCAAAGGTAATAAAGTAAATAGCGAAAGTCTTATAGATAATGAACTGAGGTCTAATCATGATAAATAATTGATATTCCATTTATTTTCAAGTAACCAAAACATAATTTAATACATATTACAATATTTAAATATGAAAACTAACCACTAAACGTATCCACCGCTGAAACGCTGGCTTAACGAACCATCTCCATCCTCCACAGCTTGCTCACCATGGCCGCCACATGTTCATATGTTGGCGTGTTGACATAATTTTCAATCATAATACCTGCAACATCAGAAACTAAAAGAATTATGCGCACGAGGGTCAGCTCTCCAACTTGAGCTCAGTGAGAAAACAAAATAATGCAACAATACATATGCATGCAATCAATTCATATCTTTGGTCTGGTTTAAAGTTTGCAATGTGCTATAGAAAGGATAGGTGGCCGCCGCACCTCTAAACACGAGTGTGTGGAAACGCCCAATGAAAATGGCACTGTTACCCCACATGCACCTATCATGGACAATATACATCCCATGAAAACGGCATGGCTGTACCGGTTGCCCATACCAACACGTAAGCCCCTGTTGGCAAGGGCTTGCAAACTGGGCTCACAACTAACCAACCCTAATGTCAAACAATGTATCCAAGGCCTCACCCCAGCATCCCTCAATACATCCATAGAGATAGAGCTAGGGTCTGGTGACCAGGCTGAACCACAATGCCACGTCCCCCCCTGATGCCCTACGACATATTAGTTCCGCTAAGGTAATGGCGATACGAAGATGTTAGTGGACAAGACTTGAGTAGAGATAGAGCTAGAGTCTGGTGACCAGGCTGAACCACAATGCCACGTCCCCCCTGATGCTCCACTCGCATCAAGCACACTAACACTTGCTTAGTGGAGATGACTTGAATAGACCATGGCACAATATACCCCGATGAGAATGGCATCGAAGTACCGGTTGATACCATCCCTACCCGCACCATGTACACCAGCCAAACACAAACATTCACATGCCTATTCCTACCATCATCAACATCATCATGTTATAATCAATAAATTTAAATATGCATGAACAGTAATAATAGAAATATTGGATGACATGTTGAATGCACATTACAAGCATACATGCATATCACAATCATGGTATTGGACTCAAGAAATAAAAATAGTTTGTTATTAATCAATTAGTTTAGGTCTTGTTCCCTTACCTTTGCTTGTTTGTAGATCCTCTTTCAAGCCTTAAGAACCACTTTTATATCAATATTATATTGCTAGAAGACCTAACAAAGCAGATAGAGTTTAATTAGAATTTATTCTAATTTTTACAATTTGCTGTTAACTGGGGGTCGATGCCTAGGGTCGGAGGTTCCATCGACCCTAGGTGCTACCCCTCCTTTCCTGAACTTCCCGAATGCTGGGGGTCGATGCTAAGGTCGGATGTTCCATCGACCCTAGGTGCGACCCCCCATGGTTTGAGTCAAAAATATCAAATTTTGTCTATTCATTCATGTTTGGGGTCATATGGCTTGCTTCTATAGTCCATTCCATACATGTTCTATGGTTTAGAACTATTCTTTATTCACCTACATGGTTTCAATGATCTCCTCCATGATTTCCATTGAAACCTAACCATGGATGGGTGATTTGGGTTTCTTCTAAGTCATACCCTCTTCATAAACCATTATAAGGTTTTAAATAAATCATGGGGAATGTATTCATACCTTAGGTTTGCTGAGATTCAGAGTTTCCTCTGAATTTCCTCCTCCTTGGTCTTCTTCTTCAATTCTCTTTCTCTTCTCCTTCTCTTCCTTCTCTTCTCTTTCTCTCAATCCAATTAGGGTTGTAAAAGGAGTGAAAGAGGCTTAGGGACATCCTATTTATAGAGTAAAACCTTCCAAAATAAGTCCCATTGAGTTTAGGAAAGGTTCCAATTGAAATTAGGAAAGTTTCCTAATTTTCGGTTCGTGCTGTTTTTCCCGATTACCGGGGAGTCGATGGGGGGGTCGATGGGGGGTCGGACAATTCATAGAACCCCTGAGACCCCTGGTCACGGGTCGATGGGGGGGGTCGATGGGGGGTCGGACCTGCCTGTTAATACCAGCGACCCTACCCTCATTTTGACTATTTTTGAGTAAATTTTCATATTGGGTCTTGGTTTTTCTTCAAACACTTGGTCCACTTGGCTCGACCATGATATGTAGACGGGTCCCGACACAAAATATAAGGTTAGGCCGGGTTCGTGGCATGCGGGTCTTACAAGTCCACCACCCTTAAAAGAAATTTCGTCCTCGAAATTTGAAAGTACGGATTTTACAACTCCCCCATCCTTAAAATAAATTTTGTCCTCAAAATTTGAATTTACTTCGGAGTCAATAGGTGGGAATTCTATTTTCCCATTGCATCTTCTTCCTCCTATGCACTCTTCTCCATGTCTTGTCTTTGCCAGGTTACCTTCATATAATAATTATCCCAGCTTTGGAAATATTGTACCTTCCCACTAGTGAACTAGGCTGGTACCACTTTAATAGTTAAACATTCTATCTAATCCAGTGATTCCGTGGTCAATACCTTTGATATGGATCTCCAATGTACTTCTTCAATAGAGACACATGAAATACATCATGCACACTAGACATGGATAGCGGTAACGCTAATTGATATGCAACTTTTCTACCTCTCTCCAAAGTTTATAAGATCCAACACATAAATAAAATATGAGTTTCCCTTCTTGTCTAATCGTTTCAAACTGCGCATAAGTGATATCTTCAAAAACACTTTGTCACTTCTGGCGAAATCAAGGTCTTGGTGTCTCTCCTGACATCTTGAGCTATCCTGGCCCTTTTTATTTGATCTTGTCTGCCACTCGATAGTTTTCTTCCATAGACTTAGGTTTTAAAATTCTTCATTCACTGACTTCATTCCAAAACAGAGGGGTTTGACATTTCTATCGTACTACGCTTTATAGGTGACCTTTAAATGGTAGCTTAGTAGCAACTTCAATTTACGGTAACTTCTCAACACACGTTCCTTGAAATCAATTTCACAACTTGGGGCATATCTCTTAGGATCTGTATAGTCTGCTCCAACTATCCATCAGTTTAAGGTAAAATACGGTACTAAACTTCAACTTTGTCCCCATTGTTTTCTGTAGATCCTCCCAAAACTTTGAAATAAAGCATGAGCTTCTGACTGTTACAAGGCTCTTATACATACCATTCAATCTGGAAATATTATCCATATATAGCTTATTTAGCCGCTCCAAAGCATACTGTGGTCGTATAGCAATGGAATGAGCTATTTTCATAAGGCGATCAACAATCACCCTAACTTTGTCAATTGATCTGATAGTTAGTGGCAAATCAGTGACATAATTCATTGTAACCACTCTCAGACTGGCTCCGATAGTTTTTATTGTAACCCGTGGTGGTCTTTGTCTTTCAGCTTTTACTTGCTGATAATTCAGACATTGGAACACGCACTAAGCCACATTTGTTATCTCTTCAGGTCATGATACATATTGGTACTCAAGGATGTCCTGAATATGGAGTACAATGGGCTCTTATCCTTATCCTCTTCATGATATCCGAGTCTTTACCTTCATGTATTCAGAGTCTACCTCTGTATCTGAGTACCGTCTCCGCATCCAAAGTAAGTCAGGGTTAGGTTTTTCTTTCTCTAAATCTTCTTGTACCATTCTTATATATAGATATAACAAAATTACTACTTTTTCTTCGTCCCTAACTTCTTGCTCAATTGGATCGTCACGAGTTTCTATTATATGTTACTCTTCTTCCAAATCTGAATCTGTTGCTGCGGAACATAAGACAACATTTATACTGAGTCCTTTCTTGGACTTCATAATTCCCTTTTTCTTAAGGCCTAGCTACTACATTAGCCTTGCTCGGATGACGCTAGATATCACAGTCTTAATCCCTTCAACTTTATAGAAACTACTCTATAGGTGCCTTTGACATAAGTATCGTCCTTGGTAACAAGTCAATGACGAACTCGGTCGCACGATTAGATGGTAATTCCAGGTAAGTCTCCTGGAACACATCAGGAATTTATGCATCACATCAATACCTTCCGTCTGTGGTGCTTCTTCGGTAGTGTATACCACAGATTCCAGATATCCAACTTCTTTCTCTTCCAAGCATCTCTTCGCCTTTAGCATAGAGAGGATCAGCTTTCACTTCTTAGGCAGCATGCTTCCGATAAAACTAAATTATATCTCATCTTTATTCTTGAATGATAACCTCTTCTATGCACATACAACTTTGTAGAGTGTTGAGACAACCAGTCTATACCCAAGATGAAATTAAAGTCTGCCATCTTAAGTCTAATTAGGTTGCGTCCAAATTTCATCCATCCATTAATATGATTCAATCATTGTTCATAACACTCATCTAAAACAACATTTAGTCCCAAAAGGGCTTAAACTAGAGAAATCTGGTGTAATGGTCTTAAGGGCTTGTCTAGTTCCTTCATCTCTTAGTTTTTCAAAGACTATCGTCAAAATCTCATATCTTAAAACTCATTAGCTTATATTTCCTTTATCCTTGCTGTTCTACCCTGATCTCTCTTTCATATACCTTGAAAAATATCTTGTGATTGTTACTTCATATCCCAAGTCTACTTCTAAGCATTAGGATATATGCTTATAAATTCATTAATTCAGCCAAACTCTTTTGGTCTTTACATAATCCTTTCCTTTAACATTGGGCGTAACTCAGTATTACTTATACTAATCTGAATACTATCAATGCCATGATTTTTGACTTTATCCTTGTATCCACTCTTAGATTTGCCTTTAGGAATCTTCTGCCTTGTCAAAATTCATACCGATATAGCCATCTTTAACTTTATTTGAGTGTTATCTACTCTTTGCTAGTTACTGTTGATAGTTTTCACTTTTTGCTCATGCACTCTTTTATAGACATGGCTCATATCCATCAATTCAGTAATCTCAAAATAGATCCTCCATTACTTCATCTGAGGTTCATTGGCCATAGCATTTAATCTGAATCTACTCATCTTTCTTCCAATAATTCCATTATCACTAAACATCTTATCAATGGATGTCGAGAAATGTAAGAATCAGAATGTTTATCCAACACAATTCATTTCCTTCTTTCAATTTAGTATGGTGACAAACACTTTCTTTCACTAATGAACTTAAGTTTAAAATATCAGGAGTAAATCTGTGGTAATCCAACCGGCATTAAAAGATCGTCAAGTTGCACGGTGATCCAAATATATGAAAATAGAGGTTTTACAACTCTTAACCTCATGGTTACAGGTTCTATTGAGTATATATAATGCCATTGGTCAAGGCACTATAGGAATAAATCTGGAGAAAGTTTTCGTACATCAGTAAATCAGGTAAAATCGAAAAGATGTACGTTCAACATGATTAAACATTTAACTGTTCATTCAGTTCATATCTCTATTCATGTTGTCGATCATGAGAGTAGCTCAGTTTGGTATAATCTGGACTAATACTAAAGAAATAATATATATAACTCCAATTGACAAGTTAAATCAAGAAGGTATCCTGTCAAGACACGAGAATTTAAAATCTGGTATATGCATCCTCTATAATCATAAGAGTAAATCAATAATGCACCGCATCCTATATAAACCTATCTAGATATATGGCCACAATAGATTTGATCCTTGCTGAAAACGTCTGAGGTATCATCTTCAGAAGACATTCTTCAATCCTTGTCAGATCAATCTGTCATGATGCAACTATCCCATACATCGGTGGCTGATAAGGTTAACCACCTTGATACACTGCTTATTGTGCACCAAACTTCTGCACTGGGGTGTGCATTACTGGGACTTGTTGTGTGGTAGGCACTATGTTATAGCTAACAGGTGTTGGGGTACAGTGATGCTACCAATTGGTACCATACTTGGTTTGACCCGGAGGTGTTGATGTAGCATCAACAACTTGGGTAGTGATTTACATAGCAACTTGCATAGTCGGTCTCATCTGTTGTTGCTCTTGTATTTTATTAGGTCAAGTTTATGACAACCATAACCAAGGTACTTAATAGTCCAGGTGGTTGGCTGGAGTGGTCTGGTTGTTCACCTCCTTTGATTCGCTCTAATCTGATTATCATTATCTAGCATATGCTCAGATGAGTTTTCATTATCCATTCTCGACCCTGATAGTGGTGGGGTCAAGTTGCAACATCTCTTCATAATACTCAGTGGGCAATGGATCAGCGTGTAATGGATCTCACTCTGAGTCTCCATGTCACCCAGGAGTATTGTTACTCTTATTCTTAATGTATGGCCATTATTCTCTTATCTCTGTTGGATTTAGCCCGAGATCTTTTCCTTTATCTCTACAGGGGTTTTGGCATTACTAGCCATTTTCCTTCTTCCTCTATCCTACATCGAGTTTCACATCTTGTGAGTACCAATTCGGTATTCCAACTTTTCTGCTTTACAGATGCTTCCTTCTTCTTACTGTACTATATCCTTTGTATACTTAGGTAACTGTCCGACCTATAAATAGTACCCTAATTATTTGTTTATCAGGATAAATTTTGGTCTTCTCTTTTTGTTTGAGTGTATATATATGGTTCCACCTTTTATATGTACATTATCGTCTTGTTTAAGTTCTGTCTCAACCAACACAGGTGCTTATGGTTTGTTTGTATTAAAACTTTTAATTATCCTAACTCAGTTCATGGACTCCAGTGGTAGTATTCAGGTTTAATGGGTAAGGCCTATGAGAGCTCTGATACCAAGTTGTCACACCCCAATTCTACACCAACCAGAATGGTGTGATGAACCATCAATAAACCAACGGTTCAACCAAGATCTCGAATAGGCTATCCCACATATGATAAATCAAAATATATTCTACATTAATCAGAGGTAATAAAGTAAATAACGAAAGTCTTACAGATAATGAACTGAGGTCTAATCATGATAAATAATTAATATTCCATTTATTTCCAAGTAATCAAAACATAATTTAATACATATTACAATATCCAAATATGAAAACTAAACACTAAACACTAAACGTATCCACCGCTGAAACGCTCGCTTAACGAACCATCTTCGTCCTCCACAGCTTGTTCACCATGGCCGCCACATGTTCATATGTTGGCGTGTTGACATAATTTTCAATCATAATACCTGCAACATCAGAAACTAAAAGAATTGTGCGCACGAGGGTCAACTCTCCAACTTGAGCTCAGTGAGAAAACAAAACAATGCGACAATACATATGCATGCAATCAATTCATATCTTTGGTTTGGTTTAAAGTTTGCAATGTGCTATAGAAAGGATAGGTGGCCGCCGCACCTCTATACACGAGTGTGTGGAAACGCCCAATGAAAATGAAACTGGTGCCCCACATGCACCCACCATGGATAATATACACCCCATGAAAATGGCATGGCTGTACCGGTTTCCCATACCAATACGTAAGCCTCTATTGGCGAGGGCTTGCAAACTGGGCTCGCAACTAACCAACCCTAATGTCAAATAATGTATCCAAGGCCTCACCCCAGCATCCCTCAATACATCCATAGAGATAGAGCTAGGGTCTGGTGACCAGGCTGAACCACAATGCCACGTCCCCCCCTAATGCCCTACAACATATTAGTTCCGCTAAGGTAATGGTGATACGACGATGTTAGTGGACAAGACTTGAGTAGAGATAGAGCTAGAGTCTGGTGACCAGGCTGAACCACAATGCCACGTCCCCCCCTGATGCTCCACTCACATCAAGCACACTAACACTTGCTTAGTGGACATGATTTGAATAGACCATGGCACAATATACCCCGATGAGAAAGGCATTAAAGTACCGGTTGATACCATCCCTACCCGCACCATGTACACCAGCCAAACACAAACATTCACATGCCTATTCCTACCATCATCAACATCATCATGTTATAATCAATAAATTTAAATATGCATGAACAGTAATAATAGAAATATTGGATGACATGTTGAATGCACATTACAAGCATACACACATATCACAATCATGGTATTGGACTCAAGAAATAAAAATAGTTTGTTATTAACCAATTAGTTTAGGTCTTGTTCCCTTACCTTTGCTTGTTTGTAGATCCTCTTTCAAGCCTTAAGAACCACTTTTATATCAATATTATATTGCTAGAAGACCTAACAAAGCCGATAGAATTTAATTAGAATTTATTCTAATTTTTACAATTTGTTGTTAACTGGGGGTCGATGCCTAGGGTCGGAGGTTCCATCGACCCTAGGTGCTACCCCTCCTTTCCTGAACTTCCCAAATGCTGGGGGTCGATGCTAGGGTCGGATGTTCCATCGACCCTAGGTGCGACCCCCCATGGTTTGAGTCAAAAATATCAAATTTTGTCCATTCATTCATGTTTGGGGTCCTATGGCTTCCTTCTATAGTCCATTCCATACATGTTCTATGGTTTAGAACTATTCTTTATTCACCTACATGGTTTCAATGATCTCCTCCATGGTTCCATTGAAACCTAACCATGGATGGGTGATTTGGGTTTCTTCTAAGTCATACCCTCTTTATAAACCATTATAAGGTCTTAAATAAATCATGGGGAATGTATTCATACCTTAGGTTTGCTGAGATTCAGAGTTTCCTCTGAATTTCCTCCTCCTTGGTCTTCTTCTTCAATTCTCTTTCTCTTCTCTTTCTCTCAATCCAATTAGGGTTTTAAAAGCAGTGAAAGAGGCTTAGGGACGTCCTATTTATAGATTAAAACCTCCCAAAATAAGTCTCATTGATTTTAGGAAAGGTTCCAATTGAAATTAGGAAAGTTCCCTAATTTTTGGGTTTCCTAATTTTCGGGTTCGTGCTATTTTTCCCGATTACCGGGGGTCGATGGGGGGGGGGTCAGACAATTCATAGACCCCCTACGACCCCTGGTCACGGGTTGATGGGGGGGTCAGACCCGCCTGTTAAAACCTGCGACCCTACCCTCATTTTGACTGTTTTTGAGTAAATTTTCATATTGGGTCTTGGTTTTTCTTCAAACACTTGGTCCACTTGGCTCGACCATGATATGTAGACGGGTCCCGACACAAAATATAAGGTTAGGCCGGGTTCGTGGCGTGTGGGTCTTACAACCTTCTCTGTCTCATGTTCAACTCTTTCTAAGTAAAGAGGTAAGTGAGGCTTTTATGGTCTGACTTGATCTAAAATTTTCTCCGTATAGGCAATGTCTTCAAGACTTGATTGCATGAATTACTGCAGCCAACTCCAAATCATGAGTAGGATAATTCTTCTCATGCTCTTTTAACTGTAGTTGTAAGACCCGTATCAAACTAACCCGGTCTTATCACCTTGAACTAGGTTTACCCATCATGGTTGAGTTAAATGGACCAAGGGAGTGAAGGAGATCGTGATCCTAGGTATCAAATCGACCCAAAAACACTTAAATTAGGGGGAGGGTCGCATACCCAGCAAGGGAGGATCGGACCCCCCCAAGACAGAAAGTCAGACCCTCTGTTTTACAGGGAGGGTCGGACACATTAGAAACCTAGGGTCGACGGGATCATCGACCTTCCCATCGACCCTCAGTTGCCGCCGAAACTAAAATTAGGAAATTTTCATAAATTCGATTGGGATTCTTTCCTAATCTCAAAGGGACTTATTTTACGATGTTTCTACTCTATTTAAAGGACGTCCCTTAGCCTCTTTCACTCCTTTTTACAACCCTAATCGAATTGAGAGAAAGAGAAGAGAAGGAAGAGAAGAAGAAGAGAAACAAGGTAGAGAAGAAATCAAAAGGAGAAGAGTTGCAGAGAAGGAGTGTTCTTCTCAGGTATGGATACTAATTCCACGAGTTTCTACAGGCCTTAGGTTAGATAATGATGAGAGTGTGATCTCAGAAAAACCCAAACCATCAACCCATGGTTAGATTTTCATGGAAAACCATGGGAGAATACATGAAAGCTATTTGGGTGGGTGATTCATGATTTTAGACCATGGAATGCATGTTGAATGGACTGTTGGAGCAAGCCATAGGACCCCAAACATGAAGAATGGACTAAAAGGAGGAAAATTGACCAAAACCACCGAGGGTCGCACAGAGGGTCGATGACCATCCGACCCTATGTGATCCTGAGTATCGACCCTCAGTGTTCGAGAAGTTCAGATTTGGGGAGGGTCGCACCCAGGGTCGATCATGACTCCGACCCTACCTCCGACCCTCAGTTAACAGAATGATTTTTAAATTCGGAATTAATTCTAATTAAATTCTATTGACTTTGTTAGGTCTTCTAGCAATATAATAACATTATAAAGGTGATTCTAAAGCTTAGAAAAGTATCTATTAGCAAGCTAAGGTGAGGAAACGAAACTATAAACTAATTGGTTAATAACAAACTGTTTTCTCTTTTCTTGAGTCCAATGCCATGTTTGATTCTATGGGACTATGCTTGTAATGTACATACAACATGTCATCCAATATTTCTATTACTTGTTCATGCATATTTACTTTATTGTTTATAACATGATGATGATGATGATGATGATGATAGGAATAGACATGTGATTGTATGTGTGTGGTTGGTGTACTTGATGCGAGCGAGTATCAGGGGAGGTGTAATGAGAACGTCAATAAACGTTAACCTTTGGCGGGTCTCTGCATCTTAGCTCTATCTCTAACTCAAGTTTTGTACATTAGCATCGTCGTATCGCCATTACTTTAGCAGAACTATTATGTCGTAGAGTATCAGGGGAGGTGGTCTCGGTCCTTGTAGTCTCTGACTCTACCGGGGGGCCTTAGCTCTATCTTTATGGACATTCTGAGGGATGCTGGGGTGAGGCCTTGGATACACTGTTTGGCATTAGGATTGGTTAATTGTGAGCTCAGTTTGCAAGCCCTCGCCAGCAGGGGCTTACGTATTGGTATGGCACTATACAGCAATAAACGTTAACCTTTGTTGTATAATGTTCATGATTAGGGTAGATGGGGACGACAATAAACGTTAACCTTTGGGCGGACTTCCACACCCTGTGTATAAAGGCGGGGTCAATAAACGTTAATCTTTGACCACCCAACCTTTCTATTGCGCATTGCAAACTATAAACCAGACCAAAGATATGAATTGATTGCATGCATATGTACTTGTTGCATTGTTTTGTTTGCTCACTGAGCCATGATGTGTGCTCACCCCTCGACGTCGAATATTTTTAGTTGATGATGCAGGTTATACCGTTGAAGATTATGTAAATGCTCCAGCGTACGGGAATGTAGCAGCGATGGAAGTTGAAGCTGAAGTGGATACACATGACTCCTCTTGCGAGTGCAACTCATGTGTATTTGATTAGATATTTTCTTAGTTTTCTTACTTGGATTTATTATGGACATGTATTTGATATTTATTTATGTCTTAGTTGATACAGAATAATTTGCTATTTAAATATTAATATCACAGTAGATTCTCAGTTCATTTTATTATAAGACTTCCGCTATTATATATTTATCCTGATTATGAATGTGGATGTATGGAGTTTAGATAACACGGATACAGCCTACTCGAGATCCTGGTTGAACCGTTGGTTTGTTAGCGGTTCATCACACCATTCTGAATAGTGCAGAATTGGGGTGTGACAGTAGTGATGCATAAGCTATCACCTGCTCTCCTTGCATTAGAACACATCCCAAACCCAATCCAAAGGCATCCGTGTAAAGAGTAAATGGTTGGCCAGGGACTAGAATGGTCAAATTGGGAGTAGAGATCAACTTAGACTTCAAAGTTTGGAAGTACTCATCACACTTATCTGTCCAAATAAACTTTTCCCCTTTCTTCGTCAGCTTGGTAAGAGGAACTACGATCTTGGAGTAGTCCTCTACGAATCTCCTGTAGTAGCCAGCTAGTCCTAAGAAACTTCTTATCTCAGCAATAGTCTTGGGGGCTTCCCACCCCACAATAGCTATAATCTTGTTGAGATCCACCTTTATTCCCTCTGATGAAACCACGTGACCCAAGAAAGCTACTTCGTTCAACCAGAACTCACACTTCTTAAACTTGGCGTAGAGTTTCTCCTTGCTTAGCTGCTGTAAGGCTGATCTTAGGTGCGTAGCATGCATCTCATCATCCTTGGAATAAACCAAAATATCATCTGTAAACATAATGATCGAGGTGTCCAACATGTCATGAAACACCCGGTTCATTAGTTCCATAAATGATGCGGGAGCATTGGTTAACCCAAACGACATCACCAGAAATTGATAGTGTCCATACCTGGTCCGGAATGTGGTCTTAGGAATATCATCGTCCTTGATCTTTAGCTAATGATACCCGGACAAAAGATGGATCTTAGATAACACCTTAGCGCCTTGCAATTGATCGAACAAATCGTCGATTCGAGACAATGGATATTGGTTCTTGACAGTAAGCTTATTTAACTCCCGATAGTCTACGCACAATCGAACACTATCATCCTTTTCTTTACAAGCAGCACTGGTGCTCCCCATGATGAGATACTAAACCGTATAAAACCCTTATCCAAGAACTCCTGCAGTTGAGTCTTTAGTTCCATTAGTTTCGTAGGGGCCGTTCTATAGGGCCATTCTATAGGGTGCCTTAGACACTGGCGTTGACCTTGACCCTAGTAGAAGGTCTCTTACAAACTCAGTTGCCTGATCTAGTGGCAACCCTGGTAAGTCTTTCGAAAACACATCAGGAAACTCCTGCACAACCTCAATGTCCTCCATTCGTGGCAGTTCTGTGGTAACCTCAACTACCGAGACAAGATAACCAACTCCGCCCTTCTCGAGACACCTCTTTGCCTTGAGAGTAGAAAGGATAAGCTTCCGCTTCCTAGACAACTTGCTTCAAGTGAAGCCAAAATTTGTACCATCAGTGCTCTTGAAATATAGTAGCTTCTTTTTCAGCACACAACAGACTCGCTTGATGTTGAGACAACCAATCCATCCTCAAGATAACGTCGAAGTCTTTCATATCGAGCTGAACTAGGTTTGCTTCTAAATCTCGTCCATCAATACATACCGGACATGGTTCATAGCATTCATCCAACACCACCTCTAGTCCCAAAGGAGATCGCATCAACAAACTCTAGTCTAAAGGTCTTAAGGGCACGTCCAACCTCTTCCCAAACGAGATAGACACAAAGGAATGGGTTTCCCTAGAGTCAAAGAGAATTCTAACTGGCATACTAGCTACACTTATAGTACCTGTAATTATAACTAACATTCAGTCTATATGCAACTACAACTATACCATGAGTAATTTAAATAGTACCTGTAACCACTTCAGGTGATGCGGCTACGTCCTTTGATGTCACCGCATGCATCGTTCCTTGTTGCAATTGCCTCTTAGGGTATGGGCAAGACTTTGCAAAATGTCCTATCTGATTGTAGTTGTAACACTTGACCTAACTAGCCTAGCCGCCTTCTTGTTGTGCTGCCGTTGGAGCAGTCTTAGTTGACCAGGTCGTTGGCTGTGATCTGAAAGGCTGAAAGGTGTTTGAATTTCCTGCAGTTGACGCTTCAGTGGTAGGCTTCTTCAGACCCCGATTTTGTGGGAAGAAACTTTCCTTCTAACTGGCCTCCAGAACTCTACCAATCTGCACAACTGCGTTGTAGATTTTCTTCTCTAAGCCCAGCACATGCTCGCGAATGCCACCCCTCAGTCCCATAATGAATCATCAGGTCTTGGCATCCTCTTTCTATATGCTCACAAAAGCAAAGAAACAGCTCTTCATACCTCTGCTGGTAGGCATCGACGGTCATCTGTGACTGTTGCAAGTTGAGGAATTTCCTCTCCATCTGATCTCAGAAGCTTCTTGGTAAGAACTTCTCAAAGAATGCCTCCTTGAATACCGCCCAAGTGATCTGAGTGTGCTTGGTAGACAGATATGAGTGGGTTGAATTCTACCAGTTATTCGCACTCTCCTTCAGCATACAGGTGGTGCACAACACCTTTTCATCCTCTCTGCACACCTTCATATGGAATATCTTTTCCAATTCTTTTAATCCATTGAGCTGGCCACAATGGATTAGAGCCCTTTCTGGTGAACTTCTATGGCTTCATTTTCAGAAACCTTTTTACAGTCCTTGTATTGTCGTTTTGCCATGGTGCAGCCATCCTGTACATCAGTGGCTGAAATGGATACCCTCCTTGGTATCCACCTTGGTATCCTCCTTGATAGCCCCCTTGGTACAAACCTGGTGTAGGTGTAACCAGGATTGTTATTGGCCTATCGAAACTATGTTACTACCGACTAGTACAGTGTTATCTCGGCCCAGAGGTACAGGTTTAGCGTTGGCGGTGGTTGGCACGGTAGGTCTTAATGCAGTCAACAACTCTGTCATAAACTCTCTCTGCTGTGCCTACAATTGAAAGACCAGATTGGTCATGATTGTGGCCATATCTCTGTAACGGGGTCCAGATAGTGTGTGCTCTAAACAGATACCCTTTGGTTAGGTACCCCTTGGTCTATTTCCACTTGGTTGTCAGTAGGTAGTATCTGCTTAGTTTGGTCATCCGTTTCAGTCTCTGCTTTGACAGGCTGTATAATCGGATTACGGACATTGTACTGGCCCCTATAGGTTCAACCTACCATTTCAGTTTAATGGTACCTGAGAAGGTTTGAAACAGTACCACGGTGCATGAGACAACTTTTTTAAATAATGGGTCCGTAAGTCATGATGTTAATTTTATAAAATGCACGCAAATCAAAAAATTCCACAAATAAGGCTGAGTAGAATTACAATTTCAAGCAACACAAAAAAATTATCCGGAAGCGATGTCTAGTAGCACTCGTCCCTCCAGACTCCTTTCCGCACAAAAATATTTTTTTTTTGTAACCATGTTCGATTGGAGTCTCCGGTGGCATGTCTGTCCATGGCTATTCCACCGATGATCCATCTGCACACTAAAACAGAAAGGTCCCTAGAGTGTCCGACAGCATGTCCGGACGACTCTCCGGTCGCACCTGGAGGTCAAAAAGTGTGACCGGGAGATCTGAAATCGCTTTAAATCACACGATTCAGGTCATTTTCTCACACATTTTCTCCCTCTCCTCTTATCGGCAGTGACTCCACTAACCACCGAAGCTTCACCAAGGTCAATACGGACATTAAACTGAAGTTCCAATCCACTCAAGGTTTCTACTGCTTAAAGGTAAGACTCTCCCTTCGAATCCCTTACATCAGGACTCCTATCTTGGTCTTCACCGGTGAGCGTCATTACTTGATCGTCGTCGAACAATTTGCTGATGTTGATCACTTCTGTCTCAGATTTTTGCTCCTTGCTCTGCTCTTAGATCTTGACTTGATCAAGCTCTTCCCAGTCAAGGGTACAATCATGGAATATTTCGAACCCGGGTACTTGCTTTTGAAGGTGAGTACTGAACCAAGGTTCTGAAAATCCGCAATAGATGTTGTTCTCTCCTTCTTTGACAAAATACCCATTGAGGGTCTTCAAAAATTGGATGTCCTGCACATTGTACAACCCCTCAGATATTGCTTGATAGACTGCTTCATCCATCCTTTGAGGTCGCTAGTCCCCACTAGCTCTGTCTGATGCTCTTATTCTGCTGCTATCATACTAACTACTACACTTGTATTTCATCCTCTCGAGCTTCCGAAATCCTTCATTAGCTCTCCTCTGCTTTTGCTTGATTACTTTCAGATCCCCTTTGGTAGGGGTATACACCAATCCAAATCTATCCTCATTGACCAATAAAGATAAGAAAGTGACATCACCATGTTGGTGGGAACCAAGGCCCATACCTGGAAAGTAGAGCATGTTAAGTAATTGACGAAATGAAAAGGGCAGATGCATACCTGTAGGATATGGCTCAGTTGTGGCTAAGATGTTGTCAACCTGGAACCCTCCGAGAGAGAAATCCTTCCTTGTATCCCCTTGTGACTCTTCATTATTCTGTCCAGTGGCCAATGTGTTCACGGCTGCAGAGTCCGCGTGTATTGTCACCATGGTACCCTTGTGGATGAATTTAATCTTCTGGTACAAAGTAGATGCCACCGCATTGGCCTGATGGATCCAAGGCCTACCCAGAAGCATGCTGAATGAGGCAAAAATATCAATGACTTGGAACTCTGTTTCAAACTCAGCCGGTCCTACTTGAATTGGTACTGTAAAGACACCC
This sequence comes from Protea cynaroides, assembly GCA_028583415.1. Taxonomy (NCBI): domain Eukaryota; kingdom Viridiplantae; phylum Streptophyta; class Magnoliopsida; order Proteales; family Proteaceae; genus Protea; species Protea cynaroides. The sequence goes on from CM053270.1 coordinate 19,914,030, forward strand.
AATATAGCCCTTCTGGTATTGTCATACGCCTTGATGGTCAAATCCGAAGGTTTCAACTCTGACTCGCTGAAGCCTAGATGCTTGAAGGTACGGAAAGGGAGTACATTGAAGGATGACCCATTATCAACCAAAACATGAAAAATGCTCTTGCCCCGGCATGTAATGGTAATATGCAAAGCCTGTATATAATCCTTACTTCCTTGAGGAAGATCTGCATCTCCAAAGACAATTGCATTAACGACATATCTGCCCCCTACTAGCATGGCTAGTTCTTCTCCCTCCATTGAAACTGGGACCTGAATGCTTGCTAGGGATTTCAATACTGCATCCCTGTGGACCTTGGAAGCCATCAGAAGCTCCCAAATGGACACATTGGCTTAGGTCTTTTGTAATTGTTTCAATACCGGGTTTGGAGGTTCTGGTTGGTTGGCAGGTCCTTTACCTTTCTCTCTCACAGCTTGGGCCGGATCATTTACCATCAGGTGAGATGGTTTGTAGTTCTTCCTTGTTCTGATTTCCGTTACTTCTTGCTCATCCTCCTAGAATATGAACTCCATCTCAAGGAAACAATTGTCAACTTGATTTACTTCTATCTCCTCATCTGAGAGGTAGATGTGAATGGTTCTTCTTCTTGTTGTTGTTGTACTTGTGTTATTGGGTGTGATGAATCTTCTGGGAAATAAAAATCATATTCCTCTTCTTCTTGTTGATGGTTACCCAACATGTTTACTTCATCACCAGATGTGACAACTATATTGCTTACTCCTTCTATGATGGGCATAAGGTCCGAGGGCTCATCTCCCCATTCTATGAAATTGATGATGTGGTGAGGGAGGGGATTATTCACCACTGACACTTGTCGGGGCTGAACCTTAAATTTATCGGAATCCAATGGATCTTGTATGGCATGCCTTAATGTGTAGCAGTTGTCCATGTCATGCCCATGCTGATTGTGGTACTTACAGAACAGGTCCATACGAATATTTGATAGAAGAGGACTTGGAGGTGGACGAGGGCCAAGCACTGTCAACTTCTTGGCTTGTATCAACTTGTCCAGAGCCTTGGATCGGGTCATCCCCAAATCGGTAAATTGTCTCCTTGGTCTTGCTTGTTGTGGTGGGGTGTAACTTAAACTTCCCAAGATCAATGGTTCAGAATTGGTATTTGCTATTTGCTTTACAGATTGATTCCCTGAATTTCTTGATGGGTATGCCTGTCTATTCGACGCCCCTTCTGACCTTTCTGACTTTTCTGGTAATATATCTCCATGGGTTATGGCGTCCTCTACTTGTTGTCCTACAACCATGAGCCCTTCGAATGATAGGATGGCCTGGCCGAAAATGTATGTTTTATTTGACCCACTTAAACCTCTCATCATTATCTGCACTTGATCTCTTTCAGAAGGTCGATCCCAAAGCTTTGCTGCTATACTTCTGAACCGAAAAATAGGCCGTGAATGTCTCTCCTTGTACTTGGACCATGGTATTCAATTGCCTACGGTGGGTCTCTATCTCTGTGTTGTAGGAATAGAAACTGATAAATGCTTTGGTGATATCTGACCACGAATGTATCTGTGATGGGTTCAGATTCATCAACCATCGATGAGCCCCGCCTGTGAGTGAGAATTGGAATGCTTGTCCTAACTGCTCATCAGTAAATCCTTCACCTTGCTTCAATAGACCTGTGAATGATCTTAAATGGGTCCTGGGGTCTCCTGTCCCATCAAATTTCTTAGTGGTCCATTTAAACCTGGGAGGCAGCTTAGTTTCTGGAAAGAAGCATAATCCTTCGGCATCAATGATTTGACTTTCTACTCCTTTCATGCCCCTCAGTATTTTTTCCACTTGACTCAGTCTATCACTGTATGGGCCATCTTCTTCCTTCGATTTCTTGGTCATCGGGGTAGCTTGAACGATGGACTGTTTCTGGGGTATGGCACCTTCCATATCTTCGAATGTCGGGTTTATGAAAAGTTTTGAAACAGCTGGGTTAGGGGTACTCAGTCCTTGTGGCGGTGCCATATTTACCCTTTTAGAGGTCAACCCTTGAGCCTGCAACTGTAATTGTATATCCCTTACTGCGGCAGCTATCATCCCCATGGTATCCTCCATCTTTTCCATCCTGGCATCCATAGTGCTCAGGGCTTGGGTTGATCCTTCAGCCATTGATTCAGTTGATGTGGTTGAGATGGGACTAACTGGCTCTGGTGTGTATACCCTAGACAACCTCCCAGTAATGGGATCCCTTATCCAAGAGGTAGAAATGGTTGTGGTTTGGGCCAACTCCGTAGCTTGTACCGAAAAAGAATCCAAAAGTGATAAATATTAGGACTCTAAGATGACGGGAGTGGAAAGAAGTTACATACACAATCAAGGATGACTCAAAACAAGAGTTAGCTCCTTCATAAGGGTGATTGGGTAAACATTATCCAAGTCAATTTAATTGAATTTGATTAAGCCATGTGTTCAGTCTTGGGACCTCGTGATTCCAAAATGGATAATCAGTAGTACCAAGGTCTGGCCAATTGGATTACTGAATTCGATGAAATTGAAATGGATATATTAATCCGTCGTCCTTATTAGGGATGGTTAGCAAAAGTGGTTCATAGATGAACAAACTAGTAAATTTCTTCTTGACCATGGCATCTATGTCTTGACAGGGATTTTCTGTTCATTTTTTGAAATTGATGTGTTAACAATGAGAGATTTGACACATCGAGCTTACTTAATGGAGTGTGTATAGTGACCGTCTACTATGACGTAGAACAGGTGTATATATACGTCATACTCCCAATGGGTGAGAGTTCAAGATGTTCATCGTGTAGATTCTAACATGTTGACCAATCGAGGACAAAAACGGACAGAACTTCGACGTCTCGAACATGGATGTCATGGTTAAGCAGATTTTGCTGGGTCGGTTCAGGGATGAACCAAAAATAATAAACATTGGGCTACAATCTGGGTTAGGATAGAAAAGGCCACCTTGACAAGGACGGGATAACCTATCACCGAATGCACGATGAATAATGGGCCCCCAATCCCTTTATATACTATGTTGCAAGGATCCAAGCGATGTGGAGTAGCATAATGCATTCTCAGGCGGACCCAAGAAATGCTCGTTAGAGGCTGTTCGTCGGTCGTGGTCTCACAAAGTATAGGCCAATGTTGTGTGTTTCGCCTAGCAGGCTGCCCCATCTGCATGGGACCCGGTTTGGCTACTTGTACGAATGTGTGACAGAACCCATTCCCCCCAAAGCAATATTATACAAGCATAAATATAGTATCCTAAAAGCTAGCATCAAATTCACACAAGAAAAGCTTTCATTTAGAAGTTTAACGTTTATATCCCCAGTAAAGTTGCCACTGTGAGGACAAAGATGGAAATCTTAGAAGTCGCCACTTAGATTAAAGGTCTAGGACCTTAGAAATGTGAAATCTCATCCCAAGGTAAGACTTCGATTGATTCATGACCCTTAGATTGAATTTTTGATCCATCAGAGATTGGGTAAGCATCAGGTTACGGTTATGGGAAGGGGTTAGGCACCCAAAACACCCGACCGAAATCGGTCTGCTATACCTTTCCTATGCTAGACTCTATCTATTAAACTGAAACAAACCAAGTGGTTTGATATCATTGAACCGAATTTGTATCCATTAGTGCCCACGTATCACGGAATTATTCTAAAAATTAGGTTTACCATCGTAGTTCAAGTGTGATTAAAGTTTATGGTTGTGATTTATGCTTGTGCATGATTAATTTCATTATTCAAGTTGAAATTTATGCTTGAAATGATGATAAATTCTATGGGTTAGGATCTGGATAGTCCATACGAACTGATAGATAATCCTAGTGGATCAATGGATAACTTTTTCTGGGTCAAAATATGGATAACCCTATGTGGGTCGAAATATGGATAACCCTATTTGGATCAAAATATGGATAGATATCCTAGTGGATCTATGGATAGTCTAAGTGGACTAAGGTTTGGATCCGAATTTAGATTTCTCCCAAATGGCCTACGTATCCTAGGGTTTGACCTAGGAATCAGAATCCACGTAATTCGGGCTCTAGATTGAAATGTGGATAAATATCCTAGTGGATCTATGGATAGTCCAAGTGGACTCAGGTGTGGATCCGAATTTGGGATTCTCCCAAATGACCTATGTATCCTAGGGTTTGCCCTAGGAATTAGAATCCACATAGTTCGGGCTTGGGTCGAAATAACCTGTTTTAGGTTTATGATTAAGAACCTATTCTTGGTTAAGGATTGATAATCTATTCTAGGTTTAGGGTTTAGAACATATTCCAGGTTTAGGATATGCTGAGGGGCAAAATCATCCTGAACTATCCTTTTCATCCTAAGTTCTAATTTTAAAAGGTTTGGCAAAGCATTCTCTTTCTTTATTGAGATTTTTATTATTTCCTATTATGCCCTTCCCAAGAATGTGGGTGCCTAATTGCACGTCCCCACGCCTAATATGTTTGCTAGGTGTCAGATATGGCAGTTCGACTAGGGTGTTCCATAAATTAAATTATTGTCAAAAATAAATTATTTATCTAAATATGGCATATAAAACATTTATGGTAAGAAATTCACATATAGTAAGATTGTTAAAATCTCTCAAATATGGCATGTATTACAAATAAGGCAAAAACCGATAAGGCAAGATCTAATATGCTAATCTAAGCATGAAAGACCTAATATGGCAAGAAATCAATATATGCATCTATATATCAATATGACAAGTACCAAACATAGAATGCAAATATGGTATGAATTATCCAAAAAGGTAAGATCTTATATGCTATTTTCTAAGCATGGTAAGACTTAAAAATGATAATTATTAAGATTTTGCTAAATATGGTAAAAAAATCTATTTATTCTACCAAATATAGCAACACATGGAATATGACAAATATGGTATGCACAATCCAAACAAAGCATATGAATGCTCCAAATATAGCCATTTATCCAAATATGACAGAATTTGCTCAAACAACCAATTTGCATGTTACAATGAATGAGACATCAATGAAACCTTTTTTTTGAAAAGTGTAAAATTATTAAAAAACATATGTTCAATGTTCTTTGAAAAATTGTAATTTTTATGAAGACATTTGGAAGGATTAATGACTCAAAACTGTCAAAATTGTGACACAAGGTTTCAGATAATGGACAAAGCTATGAACTGCATTCAGATTCTGTCACATTACAAAAGAATAACCATAAGTAGGTTTTTTGCAACTCAAATCAAGCTCAATGTTTATTTCATAGAAAGATGACTTAATATATTATATTTCATATGAAGGAGTTGAATCCCAACAGAGAGCAAAAATAGGTCAAAGAGCCCTAAGACCGGACATGTGCACTGGTCAAATCTGTTCCAGAATTTTGACCAGTTGCACCATAAATTCCAAATAAAATCCTATACTTAATGAAAATTAAATCCAGACATATGTCTATATAGATAACTATCTGATCTAAAATTTTATCTAGAAAAACAAGTTAAAACAACATATTTTCTTTGTGAAAAATGATTCTTTTCAATCATGCCAATCAGTACATCATGACAGATTCAAAATCAGAGCACTATGCACTTAAAAATCGATATCAATTCAATAAAAAATCATAAAAATACGAAACTAGTGCCATTTTTTAGAAGTCTTTTATATCTAAAAGGTTCATATGAAGTTGATTTCCTGATTATGGCCATAAGACCCTTGTCTAGAGACTTTCTGATGGAGGATTGCATTACATCTGAGTAAAATAGCAATGTCAAAGAAGAATTTTTGATGTATTTTCCCAATTCCAAATGGAACGAAAGTTTTAGGGTTGTCTTCTAACATATCGGAGAGACTCCCATAAACATTTGGGCTTCAAAATATAAGAAAATCTACATGTGATGCACGTCCTAAGTTTGAATCCTAAATCTAGAAATTTCAGATTAGAAAATCACTTTATGAAACTTGCAAAAAACATCAAACATCATCATATAGCATTCAAAACTTCATCGTTGAATAGCTTAGACAAATTATATAATTAATGAAAAATGCTAGACATAGACATCCTAACATTAATAAGCATGTAATAGAGCATTCCTGATCGAGATTTCATGGAAATTATTCTTTTTTCAAGAAAAATTGACATTCGAGCTCTCTAACGACCTCTAAATTTGTTTAGGGTACTAACCTTGTGCTCGAATTGAGCGAAACCATCGATATAGGATGTCTGGAGATCATATCAAGCTTTTTGAATGCGAATCCTTCTGCTCCTTTTCTCTACTTCTTTCTTTCTTCTCTTTCTCTCTTTTCTTCTTCTCTTCTCTTTCTTTTCTCTTCTTCTTCTCTCTTTCTTTCTCCCTCTCTCACATTTCTCTCTCTCACTCACGTCCTCTCTCTCCTTGTGATCTGGAAAAGAAGCCCCCTCTCTCTTCTCTTGGACTATTTATGCTTTTCCTCTCCTTTTCTTGAAGATCCTTCTTTCCTTTTCTTTTTTTTTTAGAAAATCTTTTTTTTTTCTTTTTTCTTCTTTCCTTTCTTCTCTTCCTTCCCTTTTCTCTTCTCTCTTCTCCCTTCTCCACGTTTTCTTCATGCTTCTAGAGTAGAAACTTCCTCTCTCTCTCTCTCCTCTTCTCTCTTCCTTCCTTTTCTTCTTTTTCTTCTAGAAAATCCTTTCTTTTATTTTTTTTCTTTCCTTTCTTATCTCTTTCTCACGTTTTTTCTCCTTCTTTTCTTTCCTTTTTCTCCTTCTTCTTCTAGAAAATCCCTTATCTCTTTCCTTTCTCTCTTTCCTTTTTCTAGAAAATCCCTTCTCTCTTTCCTTTCTCTCTTTCCTTTTTCTAGAAAATCCCTTCTCTCTTTCCTTCCTTTTTTCCTTTCTCCCTCTATTTTCACATTTTTCTTTCTAGAAAATGTTTCCCTTTTTTTTTTCTTCTTTTTTTTTTCCTTCCTCTTTCCTTCCTTTTTTTTTCTTTCTCCCTCTCTCTTTCTCTTTTTCTTTCTAGAAAACGTGAAAGAGAGATCTTTTTTCTTTTTATTTCTCTCTCTTTCTTTTTTTTCTTTCTCCCACTCTCTTTCCCACGGCCTCTCTTTCCTCTCTCTTTCCTATAATATATATGTGTGTATATATATTATATACAATAATATATTACACATTATACACATATAAAAGAAATGCATGCATATGGACTAACATAACTTGGTCTGGATTGGTCTGAGCTGGGCCGGGATAAGTTAGACTAAGTTGGATTAAGCTGGTTTGGACTAAGGTTTATATTTCATAGTCCATTTCTGTCACCCTTCCATATGAAATTTTTCGATAGCATCTATTCCAAATTTTATACGTACACTTTGTAGAACACTAAAAATGAGGAATATTGGAACTTAAATCACCTCATTTGGAAATCAAGTGGCCAACTTATGAATTTTTGAAGTTTAAGCAGGCCAATTATCGATAATTTGACTGACCATTCTGCATGGGATCCTTCAGAGACTTCTATCGGAAATCCTTTACGTCCACTTTGTAGAGTACTAAAAATAGAACATAATGAAACTGAAATTACCTGATTTGGTTATGGGGTGATCAAAATATGAATTTTCGAAGATTAAATGACCATTTCCATGTGTAATTTTGCATGGGACCCTTCGGAGACTTCTACCCGAGATTTTTTTACGTCCACTTTGTAGAATATCACGAATGAAGAATAATGGCCTTGGAATCATCTAAATCCAACGTAGAACGACAAAGATATGAAGCTTTGAAGTTCTAACGATAATTTTGCATGAAAGCGTGCATGGGGCCCATTGGTGACTTCTACCTGGGATTTTTCACGTCCACTTCGAAGAAAACTGAAAATAAGGAATATTGGCCTTTGAATCATCTGATTTCGATATCAGATGACCAAGGTATGATGTCTTGAAGTTTGAATGATAATGCATGCATCATACGATAATTACGTAATTGCCCTTACACTTTCAAACTGCGATATCTTCCTTGTTTGAAGTCAGAATTTGATGATTCTGGTCTTATTTCGAATATAATTTCACAACCTATACATCCAAGTAGGTAATATCCAATGACCCTGTTGTGGGGTTCATTAGAGAATCACAAACCCTTGGGTTCAAAGCCGAAAACCTACCATGATGGTTTACTTATGCTGAGGGAGGAAGAAATGGGGTGCTTATAAGAGGACGTCTCATAGCATTCCTCTCATCATTACTGACCTATATCTCTCTCATGCCCATCCTGCTGATGGCCTCCCAATCAAGATCAGCTGAGAAGGTGTCCTCAAAGATCCTCTCATCCACTAGTTCTGTAAGACCCGCATTCCATGAACTCGATCTAAACCTTGATTTCATGTCGTAACAGGTCTTCCAATCATCACCGGGCCAGACGGGACGAGCGGATGACAACCAGGTATGAAATCGGACCAAAAGGACCAAATTTAAGTATGATTCATTCATACCGATCGATGGTACCGGTCTTGGCATTGGTACCGGTCGACCGGTATAGTCAGCAGGCTACCAAGATCCGGAACCGGATCTCTGCGGCTCCTACTTTTCAAATTCCAAACCCTAGGACTTTCCTAATCCTAGGAGGCTTCCTAAACCTAAACCTCGCCTATATAAACCCCTCTAAAGCTCCTAGAATCCCTTCCATTGATCCTCACAAACCCTAGAAAGGAGAAAGAGGCTGAAGAAGGAGGAGAAGCTAGGAAGAGCCGATATTGCTATTCGACGAAGAACACCTTACCGCCAGTCAACGGTGAGTGCTTAAACCTTCATTTACATTATGACTCTAGGATGGTTAGGTTGCTTTGATCAATACCATGCAAAGCAGGTATTGATCTAAAACCCTATTTTACCGTTAAACCCTATTTTTGCCGACAAATCCTAATCTAGTCGGTAAACCCTAGATTCGAGTTCTAGGAAGAAGACCGTCAAAGCTAGGACTTGTATGGAGTTGGAAACAACTCTAACTTGAATGGAGTTGGAAACAACTCTAACTCAGTGATCAGACCTAGAATGTGTAGGAGGAACCCTAGGATCAATAGGGGATGATCAACGGCAGTCGAGAACCGGACGTATGGTCTTCCGGAGACATACCGGTCGACTATACCGGTTGCACCCTGTGCGACCGGTACTACGATCGGTACATTCCGGGGGCTGGGCTGTGGGGACCGGCTGACCATACCGGTCATAGGTTTTCCCACAGTATTGCGACCGGTACTGTGACCAATCAGCTCTGTGAGATGTGTTTTTGCCATTGTTGGTTAATCCGATGAAAGCTTCAAGCTAGGAGCCCACCTTCCGTCAAGTTATAGTGTTATGATTTAGTTAGGACCTAGACCTACTAATACATAGATGTTTTTGCATGGTCTTTTCGGTCCCGATTCCTCCCCTTCTACGGGCACCCTTGCTTGCTCTAACCTTCGATTGGCGGGAAATTCTCATTCTTTTTCAAGGTCAGTTGGTAGGTCAGGTCAAGTTGTTGAGGTAGCTTGACTGACTTTATGTGAAAGGAAGGAAGGTTTTTCAATTCCCCAATCTATAGGATGAAGCAGAGGACCTCTTTCCTTTTTGGGAAGGTTGAAGAGTGATCACGAAAAGAACAAGCTGAAGACGACGCGGAGCAAGTTATCAAACGAGCGTCAGGTAAAGGAATCAGACCTAAACCCTAATAATCTAATGGACAGTAAACTGTTGTTAATAACTATGATTCTGTGGATTGATGTTTATGCATACTCGCATGTCATCCTTTACCTTTAGTTATTATTATTGTTCATGTATACTCGCTATGCTAGGATGTGATTGTTAGGCATGTGATTGTTTTCGTTGGTGTGTGGAATGGGAAGGGCCTAGGGTCTGGGATCATTCCTCATACTAGCACCTTTTCGTAGTATTCTATCTTAGCATGCTTGGTGCGGGTAGGGCATCAGGGGGAGGACGTGATACTGTGGTCTCCGGCCTGGCCACCAGACTCTAGCTCTATCTCTATGCCGTAGGGAGTTATGTTGGGATAGGGTCTATCTTTCGTATTGTTCTGTCTTAGCATGCTTGGTGTGGGTAGGGCATCAGGGGGAGGACGTGGTACTATAGTCTCCGGCTTGGCCACCAGACTCTAGCTCTATCTCTATGCCGTAGGGAGCTGTGCTGGGATAGGGCCTACTGTGATGACATATAAGATTGGTTAGTTGCGAGCCCAGTTTGCAAGCCCTCGCCAATAGGGGCTTATGTATTGGTATGGGTAGGGCATCAGGGGAGGTGTTGGCAATGTTGATCGGGACGCCTTAGCTCTATCTCTATTCCATGGTGGGTGCATGTGGGACGGTAGTGGTGTGATCTACTGGGCGGCTTCACACACTCATGTATAGAGGTGCGGTGGCCGCCAATCCTTTCTATAGCACATTGCAAACTTAAATCAGACCATAATATAATATGATTTTTACTCATGCATATAAATGTTACATTGTCTGATTGTCTTACTGAGCTAAATTGTGAGCTTACCCTTGTATATACACCATTTTTAGATGTTGATGCAGGTTATACGGTGGATGAATAAATGAACGCGCTGGCGTACGGAGGCGTAGCTGCTCTGGACGTGCAAGCAGGAGAGGACGAGCATGGCGCTTCATGTGAGTGCCCTTTCTGCGTGTATGTCTATGATTTTTCTTTATTTGTTTCAGTTATTTTCGATTGACATTAAAGTGATGTAAAGATATTTATTTATGTTTGAGAATTTAGATAGTTGAATATTTATTTAAATCTACCAATAGATGCTCACTTCATTTTATTTAAAGACTTCTGCTGTATTTATTATATTCTGATTGTGGTTATGTGCAATAGTTTGTATGAGTGGATACGGTCTTATTGAGATCCTGGTGTGAGCCGTTGGTTCAGTGACGGTTCACTCACACTTCTGATTCAGCAGGAATTGGGGTATGACAACTTGGTATTAGTGCTCTTAAGCTCTGTCCAACAGACCATATTGTACTTAACTGAGTCGATGAACTGAGATAGGAAAATTTAAAAGCCTTAATAAGAACACACCTTAAGCACTTGTTTGATGCCTGAGACTATATAAGGAAGAGCATAACATACTATATTAAATATGGAATTAATAAATACACATGCTAAAGGAAGATGCAAATGCCTGGTGAAATTCTATCTGATCATACCTAGAGGTAAAGCACACTCAGATCGATTGGGCAACATTCAAAGGAGCTTTCTTCTATAAATATTTTCCGAAGAGCTTTAGAGATCAAATGGAGAAGGAATTCCTCAATCTGCAACAATCTCAGTCAACTGTTGATGCTTACCAGCAAAGGTATGAAGAGCTGTTCTTCTTCGCTCTGGCAAGCATGTAAGAAGAAGAAACTAAGACCCGTAGGTTCACCATGGGATTGTGAGGAAGTATCCGAGAGCACATCTTGGGTTTAGAAAAGAAGATATATAATGAGGCTGTACAGATTGCCAGGGTAATCGAATCCAGTCAAAGAGACAGTTTCTTTGCTCAGAACAGGGGACTGAAGAGGCCTGCTACTGAGACTTTAGGTGGAGGCAATCATAGACCATTCTGCCCATACAGGGCTCAGTCCACTGTGGTGCCTACAAGGAACACTACTGCACCACCACCGACACAGTTCACTGGACAGAACCAGAACGTTAAATGTTTCAACTGTCAGCAACTGGGTCATATTGCAAGGACTTGCACTCTACCTAGGAAGCAACCTCCACAGCAAGGAAAGGTATTCGCAGTCACCACTGAAGAGGCAGCCGTATCACCTGATGTGGTTACTGGTATGATTCTATCCCTTCCTATTTGTTTTATTGTTGTCATGTTTGAGCATGTAAAACTAAGGGATAACTAAATTTCAGGGACTGTAAATATAGCTGGTATACCTGCCAGAGTACTCTTTGACTCTGGGGCCACGCACTCCTTCCTTTCTATTTCTGTTGGGAAGCGAATGGAATTACCTGTTAAGTGTTTGAACCCAAGCTTGATAGTTAACTCTCCGTTGGAGTCGAAGTGGCGTTGAATGAATACTATGGGCCGTGTACAGTGAGTATTGAGGGCCGAAACCTAGAAGCAAATCTGGTTCAACTCGAGATGGCAGACTTTGACGTCATCTTGGGAATGGATTGGCTAGGCCATCATTCAGCTAGCTTATTAAGTGGTGAAAGGAAACTTGTGCTTAAAGATGAGAAGGGAAATGAGTTTAGCTTCACTGGGGCCAAGTTACCTAGGAAGCAGAAGCTGATCCTCTCCGCCCTAAAAACTAAGAGATGCCTAGAGAAGGGAAGAGTAGGGTATTTAGTGTTTGTGGTCGACATCACTGCTGAGGTGCCAAGGATGGAAGATCTAGATGTGGTACGAGAGTTTCCAGATGTGTTTCTAAAAGATCTCCCAAGTCTATCTCCAGACAGGGCTACAGAGTTCGTGATAGACCTGATCCCAGGGTCGGCACCTGTGTCTAAAGCATCGTACAGGATGGCCCCTACCGAATTAAAGGAGTTGAAGACCCAGTTACAAGAACTACTAGATAAGGGTTTCATACGACCAAGCATATCGCCATGGGGAGCACCTGTATTGTTTGTCAAGAAGAAGGACGGTAGTGTACGGCTATGTATTGACTACCGAGAGCTGAACAAGTTAACCATCAAGAATCGATATCCTTTGCCTAGGATCGGTGATCTGTTCGATCACTTACATGGTGCAAAGGTTTTCTCGAAGATTGATCTTAGATCAGGGTATCACCAATTGAAGATCAAGGCCATAAATATTCCAAAGACTGCTTTCAGGACAAGGTATGGACATTATGAGTTCCTGATAATGTCGTTCGGGTTGACTAACGCTCCAGCGTCGTTCATGGAACTGATGAACCGAGTGTTTCATGACATGTTGGACACTTCGGTCATCGTATTCATCGACGACATATTGGTCTACTCAAAGGACAGGGAGGCTCATGCAACACATTTGAGAGCAGCCCTACAACGGCTGAAAAGGGAGAAGCTTTATGACAAGTTCAAGAAGTGTGAATTTTGGCTGAAGGAGGTGGCTTTCTTGGGCCACATAGTATCTGAAGACGGTATCAAGGTAGATCCAAGCAAGATCGCAGCTATAGTAGGATGGGATGCACCGAAGTCAGTTGCAGAGATTCGTAGTTTCCTTGGATTGGCTGGTTACTATAGAAGATTCGTGGAAGACTACTCAAGGATCGCTGTTCCACTTACTAGACTAATCAAGAAAAGAGAAAAATTTATATGGTCAGATGAGTGCGAGAAATGCTTTCAGACTTTGAAGTCAAGACTAGTCTCTGCACCTATCTTGACCATCCCAGCACCAGGCTTACCGTTTACCCTATATACGGATGCCTCAGGGTTGGATCTTGGATGTGTGTTGATGCAAGGAGAACAGGTGATTGCCTACGCATCAAGACAGTTGAAAGAGGATGAGAAGAATTATCCTACACATGATTTGGAGTTAGCAGCGGTTATACATGCAATCAAGACTTGGAGACACTACCTTTACTGTGAAAAGTTTCAGATTAAGTCAGATCACAAGAGCTTAACTTACTTTTTCACTCAAAAGGACTTGAATATGAGACAGAGGAGATGGCTGGAATTATTAAAAGATTGTGATTGTGACATCCAGTACCATCTGGGTAAGGCAAATGTCGTGGCTGATGCTTTAAGCAGAAAGTGGGCATTGAAACCTGAGGCAGGACCAAGTACAAATGCTACATTGTGTGCTGTAGCCTTAAGCTCAATAGAGAATGATGAAGATAACATATTAGAGACTGCAAGAGATCGAGTAGAATAGGGCTTAATTCATAAGTTCACATTGATGTTCGTAGCTCTGAAGATCTCATCGGATCTAATAGATGAAGTCAAAGTATCAATCCTACAGGATCCACATCTCAAGACTGTGCAAGAAGAACTAGAGAAGGGTAAAGTAATCCTGACTTCACTTTGGATTCAGATAGGGTACTCAGGTATCGTGGACGATTATGTATACCTGAGAGTGAGAACTCAAATATCAGAGATCGAGTTATGACAGAAGCTCATTACACCCCGTATTCGGTACATCCAGGAAGCACCAAGATGTACCATGATTTAAGAAGATTATATTGGTGGAGGGGTATGAAAGCGGATGTAGCTCGGTTCGTATTCCAATGTCTAAATTGCCAGTAAGTTAAAGCTGAAAGGCAGAGACCCGCAGGTTTGCTACAACCACTATCGGAGCCAGCATGGAAGTGGGATTGTATCACAATGGATTTCGTCACTGGCCTACCCTTGACACCAAGGTCGATGGATGCAGTTTGGGTTATAGTCGATCGACTTACCAAGACAGCTCGATTCATTGTGGTCATACCTCAGTATATCATGGAGAAGCTAGCCAAGCTATATGTAGATAATATAGTCGGACTTCATGGCATCCCAGAGAGTATAGTATCTGACAGAGATCCCCGTTTTACATCAAAGTTCTGGGAAGGATTACAGAAAGCTATGAGAACCAAGTTGAAGTTTAGTACAACTTTTTACCTCAGACGGACGGGCAGTCAGAACGAACTATTCAAATTTTAAAAGATATGCTCCGAGCTTGTGCCCTAGATTTCAAAGGAGCTTGGGACGTGAAGCTATCACTCATCGAGTTCGCTTATAACAATAGCTACCACGCTACAATTCAGATGGCGCCATATGAGGCACTCTATGGGAAGAAATGTCATACACCTCTGTTATGGAATGAGGTGAGAGAAAGAAGAATTGTAGGATCGAAGTTTGTCGAAGAAACTTGTCGAGTGATTGATCAGATCAAGGAAAGAGTGAAGACAGCTCAAGTTCGACAGAAGCACTATGCGGATAACCGACGTCGAGATTTGGAGTTTGCAGTGGGTGACAAGGTATTCTTGAAGATATCACCTGTGCGAGGTCTGAAATGGTTTGGTAAGAAGGGAAAGCTATGCCCCAGGTACGTGGGACCATACGGGATTTTGACCAGATGTGGTAATGTGGCATATCAACTGGCTCTACCACTATCCATGTCAAGCGTTCATGATGTGTTCCATGTTTCTTTATTGAAGAAGTATGTCAGGGATCCATCGCACATCTTGATAGTAGACCCACCAGACTTGATAGAGGACTTAACATTTGAAGTAATACCTGTGATGCTCACAAGCTGAAAGGTACAACACCTTCAAAGCAAGGATATCCACTATGTGAAAGTGCATTGGAAAAGCCAAGATGTGGAAGAAATTACTTGGGAGAAAGAGAATGCAATGAGAAAGGAATACCCTAACCTTTTTGATGACCAAGGTATGTTCAAATTTCGAGGCTGAAATTTATTTTAAGGGTGGGGGAGTTGTGAAACCTACATGCAAATTTCGGGGATGAAATTTCTTTTAAGGGTGGGGGAGTTGTAAGACCTGCACTCCATGAACCCGATCAAACCTTGATTTCATGTCGTAACAGGTCTTCCATGAGCGGATGTCAACCAGGTATGAAATCGGACCAAAAGGACAAAATTTAAGTATGATTCATTCGTACCGGTCGATGGTACCAGTCTTGGCATTGGTACCGGTCGACCGGTATAGTCAGCAGACTACCAAGATCCGAAATCGGATCTATGTGGGTTCTACTTTCCAAATTCCGAACCCTAGGACTTTCCTAATCCTAGGAGGCTTCCTAAACCTAAACCTAGCCTATATAAATCCCTCTAAACCTCCTAGAATCCCTTCCATTGATCCTCCTAGATCATTCTGTCAAAAATACTGTATTTTCCCTCGTAGGGTCGATCCTTATGCGACCCTAGGGTATGCGACCCTAAGAATCACTGTCAGCTTACCGAGAGCCTAGGGTCGATGGTAGGGTCGGTATATGTACGACCCTAGGGTCGACCCCTAATTCTCTGTCAGATTACCTAGAGGCTAGGGTTGATGGGGGGGGGTCGGAGGTAGGGTCGCATGTCTTGGTCGAATTATGCGACCCTACGATCCAGAATCAGGTTTTAACCCCGATTTTGGATTCATTTCCCATTCTTTCTTCTGTTTTCCAACTCAAATCGTTTCTCTGAGTTGCTACAGTAACGGCCCCTACATGTTTGGTGATCCTATCCTTCGTTCGTGACTCCCACTCACTTCTCTACAGGTATGTTCTCTACTGTTTCATGTTTTTATTGCTTTCTAGCTAGGTTTTTACCCATTTACATCATTTTCTTCAAATTAAACTTTTTCCAACCGTAAAAATTTCATTTTTATCGGGGGCTTTTGCTATTGGTCACCCAATGGACGAAAGCCCTCAAAAATATTTGAGTTTCATCGGTTGGTTGTCAAGATACTTGAAATTTTCCATTTTGCCCTAATTTTCGATATTTTTTGAATTTATTGAAATTTCTTCAAATTCGATCTCTCAATTTTAAATTTCCAACTGTATGAGCCTTGCAGGATAGTTTAGAACCTATGTAAGTCCTCCTTCCCAAGTGTATGGGTGAAAAGTGAGGCTTTTGACCAATTTATGCCGTTATAATGCCAAAATTTTTGGGTTTTTCACCATTATTGATCTATTATCCGTTTTTTTTTCTTTTGGTAGATAACATGATTCGTACCAAGGTTCATAGGTCTCGTGACCCAGTCCGCTTCCGCTCCAACGAGGCCGAAGCTCAGTATGCTCATTATGCTCGTAAGAAGGTAAAGGGAGGTCGTCGTGTGGATTTGGCTAGTCTAGCCTTGTTCGACGTGGAGAGAGCATTTGGTGACATGGGCTGGCTTCCCGTGATTACCTACGACGCCTGTACCCGTCCAGATCTGGTGAGACAGTTCTATTGTAATCTCCAGGTGGTGGGAGATCACAATGACACTGAGAGGGGTAGGGACCTCAGGATCACGAGCTACGTCAAAGGAGTAGAGATTTCCTTTGACTGCCAGCAGTTAGCTGATCTTTTGGGCATATCACATGACGACCCTCTAGTGTACTGTGCTCCCCGGGAGCCCCAGTTCTTTTCCTTGGAGATGTGGGCTGAGATAGACCATCAGCTTATTAGAGAGGATCGTTGGGAGATGAAAGCGATCAACCTACGTTCAGAGCCTCGGGTGTACTGTAAGATCATCCAGCACAACCTGATACCCCAGAGTGGACATTACGAGATGATCTCCCAGTTGACCCAGTACTTACTTTACTGTATCTGTACTAGGCAGCCTGTCTGCCTCCCTTATATTATTATGTGGACGATGATCTGTGCTACACTGCCTGGTCAGATAGGCAACCTACCCTATGGATGTCTGATCACCACCCTTCTTACCCGCCTAGGTGTTGATTTAGTGGATGAGAGGATTCAGGAGAAGACCTTCTCATCGGTTCTGGACTGGGAGGCCATCTGTAGGATGGGAATGCGGGATGCTCATGTCAGTGATGAGGAGAGGAACGCTCTGGTGCGTCCTCGTACTCGGGTGGAGGTGGCAAACGCTAAGGCAGCAGCAACAGCAGCCACTGGAGCAGGGGTTCATGGGGGTGATGCTGAGGATGATGATCGTATGTACATGGATGTAGACTCCATACCTCCTCCATCACCTCTACATTCTATTGGAGCTGGTCCATCACGCCCACCATCTGATGATATGATGTGATTACTTCGTGAGATCAGGGAGGCTCAGCGTGCGATGGATTGAGAGTGGGAGAGCTTCTAGATGCTCAGCGTGCGTCTGATCAACGGATGGCTGCGTTGACGACTAGTCTCCAGACGACCCAGACTCAGGTAGCCTGGTTGACTAGAGTCTATGCTGAGGACTATGACAGAGATCGCGAGGCACCTCCTCCTCCATCACCTCCAGCTCCATGATGTATTTTTCTTTTATTCTTCTTTTGTATTACAGAGTAACTGTCCGGGTTGTGGACTGTACTCTGCTTTAGATATGTATATAAACTTGCTTTTAGTTTGATGTATATATAAAACTTGTTTCTCCCTTTATATGTGCATTATTCTCTTTCTTAATTTTGTCTCAAACAACACAGGTGCTTACGGTGTGTTTTTATTAAAGCTTTTAAATTTTATCCTAACTCAGTTCACGAACTTTTGTGGAAGTATATCAGTTTAATAGACAGGGCCTGAGAGCTCTGATACCAAGTCATCACACCCTAATTCCGCACTGTTTAGAATGGTGTGATGAACTGCTACTAACCAACGGTTCAACCAGGATCTCAAATAGGCTGTGTCCGTTTGCTTAAACCATACACGTCCACAACCATAATCAAAGTAAATACACACTAGCGGAAGTCTTAAATATTAAATGAACTGAGAATCTAAATGTGATAATCATACATAAACTACCAATTATCTGTTATTGACTGAGACATAAGTAAATAAAATAATCAATTACATTCATCCAGTAATCCAAATAAAATCTAATCGAAAACGCATGAGTTGCATTCGCATGACGAATCATGCATCTCCATTATATCTTCTGCGTCCATCGCCGCAACATGTCCGAATGCGGGAGCACTCATATAATCTTCCACGGTCCTGCATCATCAACTAAAATATTCAAATTTGAAAAGGGTGAGCACACATCACGGCTCAGTGAGCAAACAAAACAATACAACAAACATATGCATGCATTCAATTCATATCTGTGGTCTGGTATATAAGTTTGCAATGTGCTATAGAAACGTTCGGTGGCCACCTCACCTCTATACACGAGTGTGTGAATCTGCCCAATGAATATCGACATTGTCGTCCCACATGCACCCACCATGGAAACAGTGTACTCAATGAGTATTGGCATTAAAGTACCACATGCTCCCATACCAACACTAAGCCCCCATTGGTGAGGGCTTACAAACTGGGCTCACAACTAATCAATCCTAATGTCAAACAGTGTATCCAAGGCCTCATCCCAGCATCCCTCAATACGTCCATAGAGATAGAACTAAGGCGCCCCGACAGAGTCAGAGACTACACGGTCCGAGACCACCTCCCCTGATGCCCTACGACGTAATAGCTCTGCTAAGGTAATAGTGATATGACGATGTTAGTGGACAAGACTTGAGTAGAGATAGAGCTAGAGTTTAGTGACCAGGACACACCACAATATCACGTCCTCCCCTTGATGCTCCACTCGCATCAAACACACTAACCACACACATACATTCACATGCCTATTCCTAGCATCATCATCATCATCATCATGTTATAAATAAACAAAATTAAATATGCATGAACATTAATAGTAGGAAAATTGGATGACATGTTGAATGCACATTACAAGCATACACGCATAGAATCAGTCATGGCATTGAACTCAATAAGTAAAAACGGTTTATTATTAGCCAATTAGTTTAGGTCTTGTTCCCTCACCTTTGATTGAGTGTAGATCCTCTTTCAAGCTTTAAGAATCACTTTTAGATCACTAGGAAAACCTAACAAGTCGATAGATTTTAATTAGAATTAATTCCAACAGTTTTAAGCTTGTTGTACTGCTAGGGTCGCAGGTTGGGTCGCAGGTAGGGTAGCAGTTTTCTGAGACCCCAGGGTGTAGGGTTGATCATAGGGTCGGTTATCCATCGACCGTAGGTGCTACCACACGTAGTTTGAGTTGACCTTTCATCCTACAGTCTATTCTTTCATGTTTGGATCCTTTGGCTTACTTTTATAGTCCATTCTATGATTGTTCTATGGCTCAAAACTCTAAGTTACACACTTTACTTTGTTTACAATGATTTCCTCCATGGATTCCATTGGAATCTATCCATAGATGGATGATTTCGATATCTCCTAGATCCTACCTTCTTTATAAACTATTCTAGGGTTTTACATAATTTATGGAGAATGTATTCATACCTTAAGCTTGCTGAGATTTAGAGATTTCTCTGAATTTCTTCTCCTTAGTCTTCTTCTCCAACTCTCCTTCTCTTCTCCTTCTCTTCTCTTTCTCTCACTTTCAATGAGGGTTTCAAAAGGAGTGAAAAAGGTTAAGGGACGTCCTATTTATAGAGGAAAACCCCCCAAAATAAGTCCCATCGAGATTAGGAAAGCATCCCCTTGAAATTAGGAAAGTTTCCTAATTACGATTTCAGTCTGTCATCTTAGGGTCGATGCTAGGGTCGCTGGATCCGTTGACCCTAGGGTCTCAAGTCATCCGACCCTAGTACTGAAAAGTCATGGGTTCGACTCTATTGAGGTGGGGTCAACCCTACCTGTTTAGGCATGCGACCCTACCCTCAAATTTACTGTTTTTGGATCAATTTCATACCTGGTCTTTTGATTTCCTTCATGCACTTGGTCCACTTGGCTCGACCATGATAGGTAGACCTGGTACAAGGTGGTAAGACCGGTTAGTTTGATACGGGTCTTACAACTTCCACCAACCACTTGTTAATAACAAGCATGTTTTGGTTGTATTTTCAACCATGGAGTTTGAGACTTAACCAAGTGATCCTAGGACATGTTTCTAAGACTAATGAGGATACCCTAGAGCTAATGGAAGCGAGAATAAACAATCATAAGTAACATTCATACCTTAATTGTAATAGGTAAGCCGAAGTAGGAAAACAAGGAAAGGGACTCTGTCTGCAATAGTGTAAGGATTAGCTCACCAGATACAAGCGAGGGATTAGTACTCGTTTTATTTTCTTGTTTCTATGGGCATGTGCTTGCTACTTGTTTGGATTACTGTATGATAACATGCCATCCAATGTGATATCTATTTATGTATTTGTATATTATAACTCCATATCGGATTGGTTGATTATGGAATGTTTGATAACATATGGATGTTTGATAACATGATTGTTTGTCATTCGCTTGTATCCTCATGGATCCGAATAGCTGGAATGGGACAGTTTATCTTGGTCCATTAAACTAGGATATGAGTACCTGCATTAGTAATAATTCTTGGTTTAGGTTTCATATCTCGAGATAGGCAACCCTTGCTAATAGGGGTTAAGTATTGGCATAGGCTTATTGTGGACCAACTTTGGGTACGCCCCTTTCACAGTTGGAACAAGGAAATAGACAGGGTTAGGAACCAGCCTCTAGTGTCTCAGGTGAGAGCTAGGGATGAGTCTGTTCTATGTGCATACCCATCAGGGATTGAGCAGTGAGTACCCAATGAAGTGGTTGAGGCATAGAATTAGATGCCAGGATGAAACCTATGATGGGAGAATGCTGGTACGATGCTAGGTTGGTATACTTGGATTGTATTCTTCATTCTTTTGGTAATGTTTCACATGAGGTAAGGAACCAAGTGTGTTGCATTCTCCTCACCCCTACTTGCATGTTCATTACCAGAATTTAGGTGTGATCTGACTAGTGCATGCTTATTCACAGACCATTTGGACCTTAATAACTTACCATGCATTGTGTGCTTGAGTGTGCTAATTTTTCACTGAGCTTGTGATTTTGTTCACCCCTGGACCTACTTTTTTTTTTTCAGATTCTTTTACAGAAAATTTTGTTGATAATGATATGTTTGAAGATGAAGAACCTGATTATGATTCGCATGATTCTTCATGTGAATGTGATGATTGTCTTTATGGTTAGAAGACAATGATTTTGAAGGATAGAAGACTTCTCTGTTTGAGTGAGAAGATTTTATTCGTAGTATTTTACTTAGAACAAATTACAATTTTGTTTATTTGTTTGTTACGGGCATTGTTTGACCCGTGAATTTTATTTAAATATTCAGTACTTGGTATTAGTTATGTTATGTCTTGGTTTGAAGGAAGATTAATTTATTCATTATAATTAGACTTGGTTTGATGGTTCTTAGTTATTTGATTCCACTATTATTTGATTTGCACTTTAAAATTTCCTTAGTCTGTGCTGTGATTAATGGAAAAGTTGTGATATGTTGTGATTGTGAATTGATCTTGGTATGGTAGTACTTGTATAATGAGTAAATTATGGTCATACCGATATGTTGTGATTGTGAATTGATCTTGGTATGGTAGTACTTGTATAATGAGTAAATTATGGTCATACCAAAACGCCAAGGTTTTGGGGTGTGACAAAAGAAAATTACATTGAAGATTAGATCTTTGTTTTCAGAGATGAGAGCCAATCCTCCTCTATTGTGGAAAGCCCATATACCAGAGCGGCGACCACTATTCCCAATAATCACACCCAAAGAACGATCGAAAATAGAACAAAGCAGTGATACTAACGACCAACGAGCGAGCCAGAGGGGTCACAGTGAGAGAGAGAGAGAGAGAGAGAGAGAGAAGACATACCTTTCTCAGACTCTTGAGTTGTAGAAGAAGGTAGCTGTGTCTAGTGAAGAAGAAGAGGGCTTTTATCGCGAACCCTCTTCAAAAATCCGTGAGTTAAAGCTCGAAATACAACAGTACATCACAGAATCTATTGAGAGAGAGAGAGAGAGCAAGGACATACCTTTTTATCGGGGGTTGCAGAAGAAGGTAGATGGCATCAAAGGTAGAAGAAGAGGACTGCGTTGAGTGAAGAAGAAGACTTCTAATAGGCCCGGGGGTATATTAGCTTATTGTGAACCGTGTTGAGTGAAGAAGACTTCTATCGGGGGTATATTGGCTTATCGCGAACAGTTTTAGGTTTTGTGCTTTTCAAATCTGTTCTAGAACATAAGAACATAGTAAACCATATTCTTATATTTTTGTTCTTGAATGTTTATTTGAAAACGTATGAACAAATCACATTTTGCCAAACAGTTTTTGACTGTTCCGAGCATTTTTTATGTTCTATCAGAACGAAAGAACAGAGGCACAGAACGAAAGAACAGAGGCACAGAACGAAAGAACAGAAGCACCGAAGAACTGTTCTCCCTGAAAGTGCCCAAACGCGGCTCATGTTGTTCCACTCTGGAACGGTGTTGAGAACAAATGTTAAGTTCGAGATAAAACTGTGCCCGATAATTAAACCAAAACCCTCCGAAGGTTTTGTTCAACCAACGTTCCTTTTGTTCGACCTGCCTGCGCGAAGAAGAGAAGCCTCCTTCTCTCAACATCGACCATTCTGCAGCCAGGTATGTTACTCTCATCTGTCTCCATTTGTCATTCACCTGCCTTCTTCTCTCAACATCGACCTGCAACTTTTCCGGCAATTTTTTTTTTTAGTTTCGTAGGATCTCCACCAGCGGCGATTCACGGTTCTGCAACTTTTCCGCTATATCCATCTCTGCAGCTTGCTTCTACCCCGATTTCCAGGTGAGTTAGTTTCAGATATTGCCTCCTCCTCCTACTCCTCTCTCTCTTCCGGTACCTCGGTTTCTATCCGAATTGGTACCTAGGGTTCACAAATAATTGCAGAAAGAGTTCGGTACCTAGGGCGGTCTCATATTCCATCACCCTGGGTAGCGACATTGCTGCAATAATCTCTTTGGACAGGCCATGAGACATACATTCACTTGTAAATATTATCATAAAATAGATTGTTTTGTTTATCCGCATTTTTTTCTTTGGATTTCATAATATAAATTTTCTATGTTCATTTTTATAATTTTTTGGAATTCATTGTGATTTTTGGAACATGATTTTACAGGGAAGAAGCTATTGTGCAGTGATTTTAGAATAGTTACCCCTGTAAGATTTAGTTCATATGATGCTTCTGTGGAGATTTAGCTAGAGGCAGCAGAATCGAACAGTTCTTGGTTACATTTTCTATTTCAAAAAATATTGTCTGTTGGAAGCTAGTGATCGGACCATATATATTTTGATAATTCCGTGACAAGATCATCTTAAGCATTGGTTTACTGCTTTTGAGAAATTTCCAAATCAGGGATTCTACGACAGTTCATTAGTGTCTGAATTTTGACCGTACTCTGCCATTGAGATCAATTGGCTGTTTGTTAGGATATGCGGAATCCCAAATGTCCAAATTTTGAGAATTATCCCACGACTTTAGTTTGGGGCCTTGAATGTCTTCATATATCTGTTGGTCCTGCCCAGCTAATAGCTTAAGCTTTTGGGTTGGACTTTTTTAACATCTGATTTAATGTGTATGTGTTTATGTCAGTGTTTTTGTTTTATTTTCTAATAACTTTAGTGTATATATAATAATATTCTTTTTTAAAGATTGAAGAATACTTCATTTATATTCAGAAACATGAATACATAACTCACACTAATAGGGCACCTAGAACAAATAGATTATCTGATTGTAACCATTATAACCAATAGATTATCTGACTGTAAACATTGGAACCAATAGATTACCTGGTTGTAATCATTCTAGTCTTGACCCATCCAAAATTGACTCCAATCTAAACCAACAAACCAGCTTGTTAGGGAGTGACCCTCCTAGCAAATGTAAACCTCAACACCATTCCTGAATATTCAGCAACATGGAGAAAGTGATCCATGGCCAGTCCTCGAAATGATTGTTGCTGCAGCAATCTACTGTCTTCTTGCACTCTGTTTCTAATTCCACCTTTTCCATTCTTCGTTCTCCTGCTTGGAGAAGCCCATGCCATAAGGAGAAGGCTTCTATTTCAGTGATTCTGACTCCATAGAACTTTTTACCTGCCAAGACAAAAAGACCATCATGATTACTGATTCATTGGCTGATAGGTTCCATCTGTTGTGATGACCATCCTGCTGTGGAGAAGGCAATTAATATGTTTCCGTGTAATCACTTGGCTACTTTAAATATGTATCACTTAACCCAAATATGTTCAGGTCCATGCACATTTTGGCAAACTGGTTGATTACGTGTCCAGTGGCAGATGCTCACCCACAAAGCTTCATTTGGGTTGATGAGTACGAGGCATTTATTCACACAACCCGGGTAGCACGTGCATATCAGATCATATCCGACCAAATAGTTGTGGGGGATCGTACTTTGATACTATTTTCGGTGGGATGTTCTATTTTCTTGTTGTATGGGTACTTGTGCTAATTATTTTGTTCATTTACGCTTCACGATTGGCGTAAATATTTTAATTTTTATGTCGGACAATTATAAAATATATGTTTAATAGGGGATAATGGTTTACAAATTTTCGTATTTGGTAAGATATTGGTTTAATGGCAATTCTATAATATTTGAATCCTTTGAAAAAAAGTGTTCAAGAACAAATTTTACCAAACAGTAAACAGGTCAGAATAGTGTTCTCAGACTAGTTCTGGAACATATTTGCCAAACAGTCTTAAGGCCAAAAGAACAGCCAATAGAAAAAGACCATCTCTTCCGGTTCAGAACAAGAACAGGTGAGAACGTTACCAAACGGGTCAATACTTCAATATGGAACCATAGTTAGTTAGTTCGGGAACAACAAAAATTCAGGAATGGATACGTACCGGTATTAAACGGGTCATTACTTCAATATGGAGATCAATAATTAGGTGCAAAAAAACTCATACGGCATTAATATGTACGTGTTTAATACTTAGCCTTGGGAGTAAAAATACGGGCATATATCAACCATGCAATAGACATCTGTATCATTCAACACATAGAATAACAACATATAAATACAAATTTATAAAAATGAAACCATGATATATTTGATTTAAGTTAAATTTTCTATGACCCAGTCTGTTTGGTTTATGAATGGGATTCTTTCTTGCTTGGGTTAACATTTAACTGGTCTTTAATGTTGACATGCCCATTATATAATTCTCCTTTAATATAACTTTCTGAAATTGAATGTAAATAAGTTTTCGATAATTTGATTGTTTCACGAAAAGGTTGACAGGTTGTATAGGAACCTTTTCATCAGCATGTTTACAACAAGATTTTTGGCGAGGACACTTTTTGCTGCAGCCAAATCAGAAGCTTCTGGTGCTTCTGCTGCAGTCAAGTCAGAAGCTTCTGCTGCAGGAGCTGCAGCTTCTTCTTCTGTTAGGACATCATATAATCCTTTGGAGGAGTTTTTTGAGGTGGACAGAAGTCAAGATGATGACAAACCTGTTGTATACGGTACAAATTCTTCTATTCACTGCATGTTAATTCTATTTTTCAAGCTTAAATTGGTTTTGGTTCCCATTTATTTTGGTAATATGTAATGCTAGTCAAGCTTAAATGCTAGCGTGCTGAAGCGTCGAATCATAATTTGCAAAGAGTTTATTTGTTTGCCAAATAGTAAAATCCTTCTTTTTTTTTTTTGTTTTTTTTTTTTTTTTTTGTTTTTGTTTTTGTTTTATTTCTGCATAATGGGTTGACCTAACCTTTATTGGACATTGGAGTTGAGTGGTGGAAAACGTATTAAGCCTCCTTTTCCCCCTTGAAGTTATGTAATATGCTCATTAAGGGCATGCCTCTGATTTGAATATTTCTGACTGAACATCCATGGGATATTCTGACAATGGGAATTTCCTGCCATGCATTACATGGATTCCTATGTGCTTGTATATAAACTTGGAGTCAACAACTAAGAATTTTGTAAATACTAGAAATAGATTTTCCAAAGCTCATTTTTATATTCCTATCTGATTCAGGTCGCAGTTGGAAGGCTTCTGAATTGCGACTTAAATCTTGGGATGATCTTAACAAGCTATGGTATGTGCTATTGAAGGAGAAAAACATGCTTATGACTCAACGCCAAATGCTTCATGCACAGAACCTACGGTTTCCAAATCCAGAACGTATCCCCAAGGTTCATCTCACTTAATGCCACATGAAATAATAATTCTTGCTGATCTAACATTTTCTTTGGAGTTGAACTTTCTCTCTATGTCTCTCTCTGGTGGAGAGGGAAAGCTGAAATTTTATGGCAAAGAGAGAAGAGGTCAGCTGCCTAGGTTCGGGTGGTCAATGACTTACTGAGTTACATAGGTCCAACTAGCCTGCAACTTTTGGATTTTTCCATGTGGATCCCTTGACTTTGTTATTTTAATAAATTGTATCCTTTTTATCTTGGCCATTATCCACCAAAACATGGTTGTTATTCAATGCACTGTATTATATGTTTCATTGCAAACACGTTTCCTTCTTCATAGACCTCTGTCGTCATATGTCTCATTGCAAGCATGTTTCTTTCTTCATATACTGCTGTCAATATGTGATGTCGCTCAATATAAAAGAATTTTCTTTCTTCTCCCATCAGCACTTTGCCATCTGATAACCGAGTGCCTAGACTCAACTTGCTGCTTTGGTAATCTTGGGTATTATTTAGGAATTTATTTTACTTGTAACTTTCTGTATACATCCATGTTAGTTCTAAATCTTGGTACCTGCTCTTTATTCCAGTGTCTAAGATGGAGAGTTTCTCTGTATGATGTTTATGGACATAGAATTATTAAAAAAAGAAAAAAGAAAAAAGAAAAAAGAAAAAAGAAAAATGAAAAAAGAAAAAAGAAAAAAGAAAAAGGTAAAAAACTTGATTTTGTTACTTGTATTTCATGTGCATCCTTGAAATAAACAAGTAAAAACATATGCCATGGTCATGTTATCTCTCCCCGCTGTATTTTAGATTAATGTACAGCTGCACTATTGATTTTTAAATTCAATAACTAAGTTGGGAGAAATACTGCTCTTTATACAAGCACTTCCTTTTCGAACCAGATTTAGCAAATGTTTGCAGTTCCCGTTAACATTTCGAAGAACATAATGCATGAAAATTTCTACCTCTAGGGATATCAATAAGATGGTCTATCACATATGGATCTTTTGGGGGTCAATGTCTGGAAAATATGCTGAAGAAGCCCTTGTAAATGAACGGAAATTTATTAGACCATTTATAAGAGCCAATCCTTATTCTTCATATGTCTCTTCTCCTATAGGACTTCCGAAGAGACTGAACACAATTTGGCTGTGTTATAAAGATGAATAAATGCATTAATTTTAAAATAGTGGTTAGGGTTTAGATGTTTTAAAAGGACTAGGGAAAGGCGGGAATTATATTGATTGAATTAGTGAGAAAAAGCAGGTTAATAGAGTGGAACAGAGGAGGATTTTTTGTAGCTGACCCAAAAAAGCAGGTAAATAGAGTGGAACAGAGGAGGATGTTTTTGTAGCTGACCCAAAGAAGCTAGTGCAAGGATTCTTGATTTGAGTAGAATTAAGTTGGTAACAAACAGGTGTGAATGGCGTACAATTTGACTAGTCAACAGAGACTGATTCCAAGTGATGAAGGGGAAGGACTCTTTACCACTGCAAGAGAGAATCCCTACCTGGTCCATGCTAACTTAGCAGTCTCCGATCTAAAGTTGAATTATATTCTGATTGTGAACATAAGAGAAGTGGGATAAGAGTGTGCTTTGCCGTGGTGATTCTGAGGTTTATTATAATAATTCTATTTAGAGTTTCATTGACTTGGCATGTACAGTGATCAGTTGGCAGATATGACCTTAAATAGCATGAAAATGGTTGAATTATATTCTGATTGTGAACATAAGAGAAGTAGGAACCTCCCCCTTGCTCTCTCAAGGTTATTTCGGCTGCTGGGATTTGTGCAAAACTAGAGGAGGCTCTATTACTTTTATTTATTCTAACCTTCTTTTAACATCAGAAAGTTGGATCTGCCGCAAGAATCAGGTTTTTTAAATTTTTTTATTTGAAAAGGAAATAAAAGTGCCTTTTTCTTTTCTTTTTCTTTTTTTTTTTTGGTGTGGGGGGTGTGAGGCGAGGACAAGGGGGTGGAAGCACAAGTCATACATTTTAGGCCTATATTTGGTAACTGAGAATTAGAATCTCTTTTAAGTTTTCTCTTACTCATCTTATTCAGTATCACTGTTATAAAATCTTAGAGTATCTCTTCCACCTCCACTCCCTTGTGGTGATGCAGGAGTCCTTGGTACATAGAAAGAGCCATGAAGTTGGCCTCTTACTGTGGGTGCTTTTTGCATTCTTTGCTATCACTGAGCCAATATACATTTTTGGTTTTGTTGGATTGAAAAACAGTTACAACTCTGACACATTCTGGGAATGTTGTCTGACTCATGTTATTATCTCTGCAGTAAAAATGCTAGCCGTTTCCTCCAACTCCACACTCTTG
Organism: Protea cynaroides; assembly: GCA_028583415.1. NCBI lineage: Eukaryota > Viridiplantae > Streptophyta > Magnoliopsida > Proteales > Proteaceae > Protea > Protea cynaroides. The sequence goes on from CM053270.1 coordinate 19,942,928, forward strand.
ACGGGCTGCTGCAGTTTTTCAGTCTTTGGAACTGCGAAACTGTAAGAGGCATGACATTTTCAGGTCTGAGGAGGGAGACCAGGAAGTTGAAATGATTGACCTCATTACTATTTTCTATTTAGTAGCACTTGGCATAAATGATGCAGATTTCCAGCAAAAAGAAGATGAAGAAAATATTTTCCAGCAGTTTGGTTTGGTTTGGTCTGATGTGTTGAGTTGACCTGGTTCAAACCAATCCCTGTGGCTGAAGGATGGTTAAAACCTGGTTCTTCTAGAAACCAGGATTCGAAAGCTGTTTGGAGTCTTCTGCATGGCTTGCGGCTCCTGATTTTCTGGATTCCTAGTCACTCCAGGAATTTTATCTTCATTCAACAGTTCCTGAATTCCTAATTTTCAGGAGCCTTATTTTCCCACAAGTCATGGGTCTAGTTAGGAAGTTTTATCTTTATTATTTATTAATTTATTTGGCTGGAATATAAGGATTAGAATATCCAGTCCAGGTAAGACTAAGAGTCTGTTTTCAGTTATTATGTTACAAGTAGAGTCAGTCAAGGATTCTCTACATCAGACAATGCAATAGAGGAGAGAGAACGCAATAGAGGAGAATTCCCTTTTTCTTATTTGGGTTTTCATTATTAGTTCAAGACAGCTTAGGACACTACTTCACATCCTATTTTATTCCTGTTTTAATTTTTTTAATGAAAGGATGTAAGGCTAAACAGCCTCCATATGATTTGAGTAATGATATATGACTTCAGCCCTATGAGTTCTGTGGTGATTCAGCAGGCAGGTAGTGGTGATTCTAGGAAACCTTGGTGGTGCTTCCAAGGTAGTATTCCAGGTGGTGATACTGGGAAAACCTTGGTGGTGATTCCAACGTAGCTTTTCAGGTGGTGATTCTTGAAATACATGTCCTTTCTAATCTTCTTATTTTCTTTTTTTTTTCTCCTTCAGTTACAGGTCAGTTTTCTTTACTTAATTCTGTGCATGCTTTTCGTTAGTTTCAGTTTTAGACTTTTAGTTCCTGTTATTTTCCCTTCCTTTTCAATCTTCTATGCTCAGTTCCTGTTTTGAGTTCTCATATACTGCCGATTCAAAAACTGATCTTCCCATCGATTCAGAAAGTCCTATTGTTAATCTGATTCTTTTAATTCTCTGTTTCAATTTAATTTCAGTATTCTGATACCAGAATACTACTTTATTTCTTCTCTTAAGTTTCTGGTACTGTTTATTCCTTAATTCATCTTTAAGGTGCTGTTCTTACAGGATTCCACAATAACTGGTAATCTGACCGTTGTATCATCTACCAATTCTGATATATGATTCTCCTAATTAAACAGTACTCAACCTGAATTTTTGCTACGTCTACTTCCTGATAGTGTGTAACATAGAGGGCGAGCCTTGGTGTGACGGTAAGGTTGTCATAGTGCAACTTGGTGCTCACGGGTTCGAAACATGGAAACAACATCTCCACGTTGTGGGGGTAAGACTGTGTACATGTTGCCCTCCTCAGACCCAGCAATAGCGGGAGCCTCATGCACTGGGACGTCCTACTTCCTGATAGTCTGTAACATAATTTGTCTCGCATCTGGTTTGTTCCATCTCTGCGATTCTGGACAATTCCTGATTTTCTAAATCCTAGCCTTTGGGTGAGATTTAAAACTCCCTTGTTTGGGTATCAGAGCTATTTCCAGCATAGTTGTCAAGGTGTCGTCTAGGCGTTGCCTAGGTGGGCGCCTTGGTCGCCTAGGCGGGCGCCTTGGTCCCCTAGGCGGGCGCCTTGGTCGCCTAGGCGGGCGCCTTGGTCGCCTAGGCGGGTGCCTTGATCACCTAGGCAGGCGCCTTGACGCCCTGTCAGGCCTCCAACGCCTTGGTTCGCCTTCTAGCAGTGAATCTAGGAATTCTAATGAAGCAAGCCTTCAGAATACTGTTAATTAGTTGGCTGACATTGATGCAAACCTAAAGGTAAGCAAACCAAGATCGGAGACTGATAGAGATTAGAGACAGGTACTAGAGTCCCACTAGTAGATAACTTTGGCAAGCTAGAGTCCCACTAGTGCCTGCTATAGGAGTCTCACCTAAGCCCACTTGAGTCACACAAGCAAATAATATTTAGGTAGAATATTTAGAGAGAATTGCTGTAAAATTTGATGGATGCCTTTGAGAGTTGCCATGGTTTGCATTATAAAGATATGGAAATCTTGAATACAACAAAATAAATTAAAGACACTTTTAGAATTCTAAAACTCCTTTGGAATTCCTATGCATAGATAATAATTCCTAGACATAGAAAATTGTCCTAAGACATTGAAAAAACTGTTCCCAAGACATGGGGAACTACAAACAAGATTTTGAAAATGAAAATATTAATGCTACCTTGGAAAGTAAAACTCACTACATTAATTCACCTAGGAACATAAAAAGACTTAAAGGAAAGAAGGACTAGTCAATAAGAGTTGCCTAGAAATTACTTCTCATCAATTAATATAGCTTCTAGAAGAAGGATAGCTTGTGGTAGCAATAAAGGAAGCTTCTTGTGGGCCCACAAGTACTGTTCACGTGAACAGTAACAGTTGGGCTGAATTAGGCCAGGCTAGGCCATGGGTTTTGTCACAACTCATTCTGGGAATCGGGCGTGATATCTGGGTCGACCCACGAGACGACCCGAATCCACCCAGGAACCGACAGCTACAGTGATCTACCAACAAATCCCATAGTCTATATAAGCAATAGCCACAACAATCAATAAAGAAAACAGAGTAATAATAGTGGAAGCTATACTAAATGATAGATGCTAACTACATATTATCATAACATAAATAGATTGTTTATTATGAATTACATCCACTGTTCCCACAAAATAATATAAGTATCCATATACATGTACTCGAAACAAAAGGAGTTAATCTGTTCAATAGCCTAGACAGACTGTACAAGTCTTTCTACAAAATAATCATAAGAGAAAGGAAGAGAGAGTATGGGGAAGGATGCATCAAGTGTAGACGCAATTGCTGCAGGTGTAGCCCTCGCCGTGCTCTTCGGAATAATCCTTGCCCCGGCTATCTTTCTCGAACTGAAAAGTATGTGCGTCGCTTGCTAGTGGAGACTTCATATACTCAGCCACAAAATAATTTGCATTAGAATCTGTAAACAAGTATCGATTCGAGGGGTGAGTTCCCATCCTAGCTCAGTAAGGAATCAGGTATCACATGCCATGCACAAATGAATATGATGCAATTCTAATGTTAGGTTACGATATGGTTCTATAGGTGTAGTTAGTGTGTCTACCGCATCTTTTGACCCTGCCTACGGCTCGATGCATTTCACACTTCATGCATCGGGCTAAGGTCGAAGCAGGATGCCCATGTCTCTTTTGTCAAATTGCTTCTACAAGTGGACCCCCCTTCGGATTTTCGATCCAAGGAGTGCTACCTCCCTTGGGCTAGAACCCGGGTGATGCAACCTCCTAATTCGTATCATGTGAAACATGTAAAATGTAATGGGGCTGCCCCCAACAGAGACCCCCGGTCCCCATCCCCTTGGGCCACTGTGTCCCTGCTAAGGTGCTAGCAGTAAGTCTGGGCTCGTGTATCCATGCGTCACCTTCCCTTGGCACCCACATGTCACACAAGCCCAGGACCCGTGTGTACCCATGCATTACCTTCCCCTGGTACCCGCATGTCACACAAGTCACACACACCACCAACCACAACACCATCAAATCAAATATAGTTATGCAAATGCAAATGCATGCTCAAATATCACAATTATTAGATGATATGTTATATAGCACCAACATAGACATACACATGTTCTAATTCTACGGACCCAATCCCTCACCTGTAGGCACCACAAGTGCTACAGAACCTGGAAGCCGGTGAAAGGCTTCGTCAACTACCCATGTCAGTTTACCTATTAGATTAAATAAGTTTTATTAGGTTAGTTGAGTAACTTTTGAACCAGCATAAACATGCTCTAAATGTCACTATGCGGGTCCAAAGGTAAGTTGGGACCCCAACAGTTGGTCTTCGAAGGATCTAATTAGGCATACTGGCCAACAGTGGCCAAGGCGGCGGATGGAGGCAGGGGATGGTGCCTTTGGAATCAGCCGCTGGTTGAACCTTAATGGTTTTTGGCTTTGGAGAGCTGGAGGATCAAGGCGGATGGTCATGCCTCCGGAATCATCTACCGGATGAGTCACTGTTATAACAGTGAAACTCACAGAAAGGGAGGTGGCTGCTCTGGCGAATGGTTGTGCCGCTGGCTTTGCCTCCGCCTCCCAATAAGGCTTAGCCGACCCCTTGTGGGTATGGCAGCTCCATAAGGGTGTGGCGGCCCCATAAGGGTATTGCTGGGGGTTGCCACCTGGAGGATTATGCCACCGGCTTGAGCCGCATGCTTAACTTCCTTATAACAGGGAAACTGACAGAGAGCGAGGCGGAGGCACTGGCGGTGGATGGTACCACTGGTTCTGCCTCCGGCTTAGCTTAACCAAGATAATTGGTTGAGTATGGGTTTGGCGGAGGATGGGGCCTTGCTGACCCCTCCTCTAGCTAAACCATACATGGTCTCCATACCGGACCTAGAGGCAGAGGCATGCGTTAGCCTCCGACATGGGTCCGCTGGCTGAGTCCGGAAAACCAGACTCAGCAGGGACGATGGTCTCCATTTGGGGAGTTTTGACTCCCCAACAACTTCCACCTATTTTGAAGGTGGGGGAAAGCATTTCCCACCCTAGATGTATCTATTAGGGTCAATCCAAACCCATCAATGCTTTCATTATGGAAGTGGGTGTCAAAACCTAACTTCTAGGGCTTGGTTGGTGTCCATTAATGGAGACCATTAATGGCGGCGAACCACCGCCATTAAGGGGAAACTTTACTCAATATAAGGAGGGGAGAAGGAGAGGGGAAACCACTTACTTGGAAGGTGAGGTTTCTCCTTGAGCTTGAAGCTTGAACTCCCAAGCATCCACCAAGCACTTTCTCACTCCACTTACATCCAATTCAGTTGTCTAAAAGAGACAATGAGTCAATGGGTTCCCTATTTATAGACAATGAGGAGAGAGAAGGCATAGTTGTTAAGGCGATAAGGCGATCCAAGGCGTTCGGGGCCATAGGCGCCGCCTAGGCGACCAAGGCGTTTCCAGTGTATTTTTTTTTTTATTTCTAAAATATTAATGCTATATTATTGTTTATAGATATGCATCATTTTACATAAATAATCAACATTTAAGACATAACTTAATTAATATGAGAAAACCAACAAGGCAACAAATAATGAATAAAGTATATGACATAAAAAAAAACATATTTATAATAAACAAAAAATCACAAATCAATAAAGTAAGTAGTTAGAACTTGGAACATCCTAGCATATAAGTAAGAAACAAAACTGCAAAGAAGAAGACTATAATAATGTTACTTGCCTCTATGATGCCAAAATAAGTGCTTGTGGCTTTATTCCTCTAAAAGTAAGTTTGTACCCAAGGTTCGAGGTGCCAGCTTCGAGGCCGGTTTCGGCCAGCCTCGAAATAGAGATATCTTGGGTTTTGACCGAGTTTTGGTCGAAACCTGGTATTTTTCCCGGGACATCTCGAAGCTTGGTTTTGAGAGCCCAAAAGTGTTTTTCTTTATCTGAGAGTTTTATTTTTTATTTTTTATTTTTTTTTCTGTAGCCTATTTCAACCATTTTACACATTCCCACATTAGTTTAAATAAAAACATCCAAAATGATAATATGTGGTGTGGACCCAAGTTTGCTAGTGTACGCTGAGACCTGGGATTATGTCTAGAGTTAAGTAGGCGACATGTATTTATGACTAACATTTGCGTACTTTTAACAAATTTGACCGGAGTGTAACTCCTTTAATATAGTTCGGATTCAAGCAATCTTGAATTCGTTGCAAAGCTAGCATAATTAGCTTTCCAACAAATCTGAGATATTTTGAATCCGAGTTATGATGAAGGATTTACACTCCAGTCAAACCTTCTTCAGTACACGAATGCTGTTTAAAGTCATCTGAATGTAAATTATTTTTTGGGCATCAAAGCAAGAGATTATTTTGGCACATTCTTGGTTTGTAGTGATGCTTTACTATAATAAGATTTATGGAATTTTTATATTTGGAAGTTGAAAATCTCCCCCGTACCAAAAAATACGGTTTTTGTTCTTGAATTGGAGGGTTGATTTTTTATCCTTTTAGAATTTGAATTTTAAACTATTTTTATTGGATTCAAATGGAGGGTATTTGCTTATTTATGAATAATATCTTAAGTAAATGAAATATGTTATTAGTCATAAATAAGAATTGCCTGATAAATGTTATTCCTGTCTAGCCTAATAAATCTTGTGAAGAAAATTTAGAGATCAAGGAAAAATATGAAAAAAAAAAGACACATTGAAAACAAATCAGCTGCCCAGACATTCTGGGCGTCCAAAGCGCCCTAGGCGTCGGTGACACCCAGGCACCTTGGGCGACCGCCTTTTTCATGTTCATAAGGCGCCCTGGCGGCCAGGCCTATAAAAACCGCCCGGACACCTAGGCGACGCCTTGACAACTATGAGAGAAGGTAACTCCCGCACACGAGCTAGCACAGGGAACCAGATGATGCATCCGTCCACTCATCGGGCCCCATGCACTGGGTTGCATGCTGTGCCCATCCAAGGCCTACTAAGGTTACTATAAACCATATGGTGCAAGTAGTAAGACTCACCTATGATTCGGATACGTCCATCGGGTCCGCATCGGTGATGTTAGCTGTCCGAGTGGGAAGGTCTTACAGGTTTGGTCTTGGACTTGGGCTGCCCTCCTTTACAAGTGTACTTGTTGGAAAAGTACTGATTAGGCCTATGTGAGGGGCCAGCTATTGGATCAGGTGGATGCATTGCATCATACATGGCCGAACAGCTATTCAATGATATGTCTAAGAAATACAAACAACTTTTTGATATGGCGGTCTTGAAACAACATAGAGGTGAGTCTTGTCATTCACTTAGACCTAGAAAAATCCCAAAACTGATCAGGGAATGCCTTCCTATTCTTCTGCAAACAATAGCATGAGGACCATAGTTGTCAAGGCGACAAGGCGACCCTAGGCCTTGGAGGTCGGCCTAGGCATTGCCTATGCGACCAAGGCGTTTCTAGTTTATTTTTTTTGGCCTAAAATATCAATGCGATATTTATGTTTATATATTATATGCAGTATGCTACATCAAGGGTCAATATTTAAGGCATAACTTAATATGAGAAAATAAACTAATACTAATAATCAAAATTCTAAATAGTTAATCACAGACTCACAGTATCACATGATTCGCATCCACACTGCACAAAACAAACACAATAAAAATTTAAAATATAATCATTTAGCAATCAGTAAGAAAAACAAAATAAAAAATACCATATTTCCATAATAGTATAATATCATTACCATTTATGAATAATGATTTACCAGAAAGAAAAAAAAATACTTGCAGACTCTGTTTATAACTTTAATTAACAGAGTCTGCATGCTGGCTAGAAGCACTTGGTGAATGTTGATCCTTGCTGCGGACTCTCTTTATAACTTTAATAACTTTTTTTACTTTATTACCTCTCCAATGAATGTTGATCCTTGCTGCTCCTAAAAAAATAAAATCTGCGGACCTGCAGTAATACCGTAGTAGAGATGAGGAGGAAGAAGAAGGAGATGGAAAAGAAGGGGAAGAAGAAGAAGAGAAGTAGGGTTGAGTGGTCGTATTTGTAGTCGTATTCGAAAGATGGAAGTTTGAACGAAAAAAGAAATGTTGCAGTAATATACTTATTTTCTTTTTTTGGGTAGGTAGTAATATACTTATTAGGTTGCAAAGAACGGGAGGAGAGAAGAAGTAGAAGGAGGAGGAAAAGGAGAAGAAGGAGAAGAAGAAGGGAAGAAGAAGGATAGATGTTCGAACTTCGAACGACCCAAAAAAAAAAAAAAAAAAAAAAACTAGAGACCGTAGCAGAGAAGGGGAGGAAAATGGAGGAGGAAAAGAAGAAGAAGAGAAGCAAAGACTTTGAATGACCCAAAGAAAAAAAAAACATAGAGACCGTAGTAGAGATGGGGAGAAGGAAAAAGAAGAGAAGCAGGGACTCTGAACACCCCAACAAACCCCCCCCCCCACCCCCAAAAAAAAAAAAAAAAAAAAAAAAAACACAAAGACCGTAGCAGAGAATGGGAGGAAGAAGAAGAAGAGAAGCAGGGACTTCGAACGAACCCCCCCCCAAAAAAAAAAAAAAAAAAAAAAGAGACCGTAAAAGAGAATGGGGAGGAAGAAGGAGAAGGAGCAATTATTTGGCTGCTGCGGAAACAATTGTCTAATACTCCAAGGCCAAGGTCGAAGACTCCAAGGATGAAGATGAAGAGTCTCCGTTTTGTGTTCTCTTCTTCGCTCTGGTTTCCACACATAGTTCAAACGAATAGTCTCTTCTATTCTCGATTTCAACATGCATGATGTGTTTTTTTTATAATAAAATTGGTGATGATTCCATGTATCATGTGCAGCATAATATGTAACAAAAGACCAATAGATATATTAGTAACATAATCAAACTATAAAAAAAAATATAAATAATAAATATATTATAAAATTTGATGTATTTGTACAAATTTAGACAAAAGGTACCCAGGCCCCTAAGGTGTCCAAGGCGTCCAAGGCGAGCCTAGAGAACCAAGGCGCTCGCCTTTCGGACTGTGCACAAGGCGTCTTACCGACTAGCTGTTTAAATGTCGCCTAGATGCCTAGGCAACGCCTTGACAACTATGATGAGGACTTGATGAAAAAGCAATTGATTGGCTGGACTAGTTTGACTCAAACTTAGAAACCTAGGCCACGTAGAACCAGGACTAAACCACCTGAGTTTTGGCCACTAGGGGTAGATAGGGAATTTAAGTCTTTATTTAGGGGTTATTATTAGAAAGCTAACATAATCAGCTTTGCAACAAATCCGAGAATCCTTGAATCCGAATTATATTGAAGGAGTTATGCTCTGGTTAATCCTTGTTCGGAGTGTTGTGTAGTTTAACACTAGTGATTTGGGTTCTCATCTCTGCTAGTTGCTGTAGCACGAAAGTCAAGAGGTCAATGGGCTGGTTAGGAGAGTTAGAACCTTACATTACTAAGCTCTGATTCCAATTGATGCAATGGTTAGGGTTTACTATTAATCTACATCCTGATCCTTGCAATATGATCTTTTACAACCAGTCCCAATAAGAACTCAATTAAAACCAGGAATCCAGAACTAGAAAACTTATCTTTGAGAGCAGTCCAACTGTTGGTTGACTAAGAAACTTGGATGGATTGTAGTTTAGGATGTACTTGCAACCATATCCGAATTTGAGGTCGATCTGACCGTTGGTTGCGAAGTTATATTTTTCCAAAATCATCTATCACCTGGTGACGGGTTCTAGTAATTAGTAGTATCAACAAATCTTCAAATTCAGCAACCGATAGGATCTTTGGAGGGGAAACACTTGCACAATCACTAGGGAATAATGGGGATGATAGAGGGAAAGATTGGAAGAGAATAAGGGGAAGGGAAAGGGGTCGATTGAGTCTCACAATCTGGAGACTCAACTAGAAACGCAAGAGCATTTTCTGTATTTACAAGTCTACTGATCTTCTATTCCATTCATCTATATATAGAGTTCAATGCTTACAGCATATAGAAAGTCCCAATTAGAATGACATAGGAATAAATCCTAAAGAGCAAACAATTAGGAAACTAAGTCCTAACTAAACAAGGATTAGGAAATTTAGACAATAGTTTCCAAAATAAACCAAACCACTAACTAGTCCTTCTCCTAGTAGATGTCATCATCTGATTAAGAAACAACTGAAATAAAATAACTAATCCTAATAACAATAAAATACTAATGCAAATCAAATTAACTAATTCAAATCAAGTAGTCTCGGTTTGGACCATTCTGCCGGTTTGGCTTGGCCTGGCAGCTTGGGTTAGGCCTCGTTTGGCTTCCTTTATTTCTTCTAGAGTATACTTTACTGCATCATGCAGATTTACAGCAGAGAGAAGATGAAGAAATGATTTTTCCAGCAGTTTGGTTTGGTTTGTTCTGAATTGGTTAGGGATGGTTCAGTTCATACGGTTCAAAACAACTGCGGTGGTTCAAGAATGGTTCAAACTGCTTTTTCTAGAAACTAGGATTTGTGGAAAGCTGTTTGGAGTCTTCTACATGGCTTTCGACTCCTGATTTCCAGATTCCTGGTCAGTCCATGAATCTCATCTCCGGTCAATAGCTGTGGTTTCAGAATTCCTGATTTCCAGGATTCTTATCTTCACACAAGTCATGGGTCTAGCTAGGGAGTTTTTTTCTGTATTATTTTATCGTTTTAGTTGGCTGGAATATAGGGATTAAAATATCCAATCCGGATAAAGAATATTTTTGGTTGTTATATTCCAAGTAGTCAGTCAAGGACTCTATCTCAGCCCACACAAGAGAGGAGAGTTCCTTTTTTATTTTTATTTTTTATTTTTATTTGGGTTTTAGTTATTAGTTCAAGTCAGTTTGGGTTACTCCTCAGTATGGCTTCAGCCCTATCAGTTCCATAGTTATCAAGGTATCACCTAGGCGTCAGGGTGCCTTGGAAATTAGGGTGTCTTGATTGTCTAGGTGGGCGCCTTGGGTGTTTGGACACTCCAACTTTATGAAATCAGATCAACTTTATGAATTACCATGTGTTTCAGTGCTTCCCATTGATTTCATAACGTTGTACTGTGATTCTAAAAAAGTTTCTCTCTTTCAATTTAATTTCAGTAATCTGACTTCAGAATACTACCACATTGCTTTTGTTAAGCTTATGGGACTGTTTTTCCTTCCTTATTCATCTTTAAGTTGCTGTTCTAAGACTTAAAATCCACCATCGAGTTCTGGTTTTTGAGTTATCCTTTACCAGCAGTACGATTCCTTAATAACTAGTCCGATCACTGGGTCATCTTCCAATTCTCATATATGATTCTCCTACTTAAACAGGACCCTCAAGCTGAATTTTGGCTACATCTAACTCCTGAGCCTCTTACATAATTTCTCTTGTATTCTGTTTTGTTCCTATCTCTCCGATTCTGGAAAACTCCTGGTTTTCTAAACCTTATCCCTCAGGTGATTTAGAACTCCATCTTATAGCTGTTACTGTTAGACACACTTTAGTATGAGGATAGTCAGGATCTTGGGGAACTTTTTTTTCTTCTTTTTTTCTGGTATTTCGTTGTTGTCATATATATATATATATATATATATATTTTGGGTAAAACAAACATCTATTGATCGATCAAAGAACAGGATACATTCTAGTAAAGCTAAGTTGGTAACTCAGTTGTTCTCTTTGGTTGTCATTATTGATACTTCATATTTTTATATGTTTCTCTTAGAAATTCATAGTGATAGTATCATTCTATTCTCTTTTCAATGTCCTATAAGTTTGAGCTGATTGTCCTAGTGATGCTTATTTCATGATGCCTATTTCATCCAGAAGGATTATTGTGTTTTTGCTTATTTAATTACTCTTGAGTTCTTTATTGAAATATACAGGTGAGGAAGTCGATGTGTAGAATCAAGCAAGTACTCACAGAAAGAGCAATAGAAGATCCAGATCCTAGGAGGTCTTCTGAGATGAAGAGGATGATAAATGCTTTATGATGTCTTTGCATTTTCATGTTCCCCTTTCCTACTTCAACTTACGAAACAATTATACTCTTGGTTGCAGTGGCAATCCTGTCAATCTTGATATAAATGTTTTTTTTGGTATGTATGATACTTCATGAAGGAACTCAAGTATTCGAATGTGTCCTTTGAAGCAAAGGTTACAAATGGTGGAATCCAGCCAAATTTTGCTACCACGACAGTAATGAATATTTTGTCACCCAACACTACCCATTTATCTTCTAAAACCATACATTAAATGACAAAAATATTAAGTAAACCCGACAGAACAGTCACTAAGCTGGCCAGTGGTGGATGATGTGGCAAGTTGTAGCTGTTCGATAGCTGGAGAAACCCCTATGACTCAATTTGGTTGAAAGGGACATTAAAGGGAAAAGTAAAAACCAAGACCTCATGGTGCCTGTATCCAACCTGCAAGAACTGTGCTAAACAATTGTTGACAGGAATTGTCTGGATGACGAATGTTTAGATTCATTTAACCCGGCACAAAATCACCTAGTGATAAAGTACGCCACATTTGTTTTATTTTTTTTGTGAGAATTACCGCATCCGTCTTAGCAATCAAATTTTAACCCTAAACACGTAATAAACAAAAGTAATTATGAAGCAATGTAATTATGAACATGCCATTAATATGGGACGACAAACTGGGTTCTCTAATGAAGACTGTGGCCCGATGTTTCCACATCTTGGGATTAAATTTCTTTACAATATTTTTTGTCTCTCATGCATTACATTTTGTGCATTTTTTGTTCTTTACTAATGAACGTCGTTCGTTTGTATTTTGTGCAGTATAATTGTTGCATTTTGTGTAGTTTATAAAATGTATTTTGTATGTTATTTGTATCTGTCGCATTTTTTGTGCTTTTATTTAAGTTTTCTACGCTATACAACATTTTGTGTACGCTTGCCACCTTTAGGCCATCTTTTTCCTTTTCTCTTCAGAATTTTTTGCATTTATCTTGTCTAACTTTTGGTTAGGGTTTTAAAAATTTCTTAATTTTATTATTTTAAAGACTTTGTTTTTCTAGGGACTTTTTGTCACGACCCATTTATGTAATCGGGCGTGATACCCAAGTCGCATACCAGTGATTTGAATAACCCAAGATCACATGCATGCTGAGAATCACCAAACCACTACACTACACACATACACAATATCTACAATAATCAGAGTAAAACAGAAGGAAATAGCAATGAAATATATTTAGCAATTTGATATATGTAACTGATGCACCAAAATGTTATACAAGTAATTACAAGTTATGTTCCTCTATAAAAAAAACCTAGAAATACCCATAGTGTCAATCTACAAGTATAAAGTAAAATCATATGTCTCGCATGTTTGATTGCCTCGGGACCGTCTATTCTGACCCCGCTACACCCATTTTTGGTTGGTAAGAAGAAGAATACTAAGCTTTTGGCTTCGTGGGTGCCCGGGAGCCGTCGAGTCTGTCTGTTGCCCAAGCCTTGCCGCTACAACAGACAGTTGCTTTGCCGTTGAGACCAGCAATCCTCGGTGTTATAGTTACACAATATCCCCTTGTAGAAAGAGAGCCGTTGCCCTGTGCCAGGATGTTGACTGGTGACGCCTCAGAGTCCCGGGAACCTGTGGCATTAGCTATCCCTGCCCCCAGTGAGTTGGTAGCTGTGGAGTTCAAATGTGGGCTTAAGGAACAACAACTCGAGTAGCTAAAGGTCGAGTTCAATTTCTCGGATCGATATTACACTAAGATTCTTTCTGGTAGTGAGACTGCCTGTGCCCTTAACGTTAGTGAGATGTGCCTGTACACCGAGTTCTTCAACTTTGGGTTCAAGCTGCTAGTTCCGCTAGAGGCCATCAAGATAGTCAAGTATTACGATCTGCCCCCGCGCAACTCTCTGCGTACTCTTGGTCAATGATCATTGTGTCTGTGGTCTTCTTTCGTGAGCTTAATAGGTCAACCACAGTAGATTTTTTTAGGTATACATTCCTCCTCAACAAGTGGTCTGGTGCCTACTGTGTCTTGGGGGATAGAAGGACCAAAATCCCCCATTGGCAGAAGAAGTTCTTCTTTGTGGGCCACAAGGATGGGAAAAGGATGCCCCTGGTGAACATGTGGGGCTTCCTAGAGGTCTCATTGGTGAACAGGCGGCCAACGTCGAACTCATACGATAAGGAGAGTTACAATTTGGTCAAGGCGGGGGTACCTATTGACGATACCTTCCTCACATCCCCCCTTCTCTGATGTCCTGGCGACTTGGGGATAGGGGATGAGGTATATGATGATGAGGCTCCATTTGACATCAAGGATAGGTCGGCGGACCCAGGTAAAATAGATATAGCACATATGATGTGATGACTTGTACGTAATATATAAACTTGTCGTAGACTGACCTTCTATTTCTCTGGTTTTGCAGTGGGGAATATCAACTTGAATGTGGAGGAGGTCAATAAGTTGCACAATTGGAAGAGGCCGGTGAAGACAACCGCAATAGGTCCTTCAAGGTAGAGCAAAAGGGCCAAGCCTGTCTTGCATCAGGATCAGCGGTCTGAAGAAGAGGGGGGTGAGATGCAGACTAAGTCGAAGGCGAGGGAAAAATCCCTGGTCCTCTCGGGGGACTCCGCGAAGGGTTCCCCCTACCGAGGGCATTCCTCCCTAGGTTCCATCAAAAGTCCCTCCTTCTGCTTCAACTTCTTTGGAGGGTGGAGACGTTCTCCCCTTGCTCCAATCTCTTTCGAAGGCAAAGGCGTGCCTTCGAAGTCATCTTCGGAAGCTCCCACGAACCCGACACCTACCTCCTAGCTAGGTGTTGAGGCAACTTTGACACTAAGGATGACAATTTACTTGGATCCAAGCCCTCGTCCTTCAGTCGGTCTTGTGACCCTCCCAAAGCCAAGCTTGGGAACATCAGCAGTTGCTCTTCTGTCATCTTCGAAAAAGGCTCCGTTGAGGGAGACTTCAATTTCCCCAGGATCTACGAGTCCCAACGCTCCTTATTGGCTGAAATGGTCAATCACCAAATCGGCCCTGGGGACAGAATCATCGAAAGTGGCTTATCAGCTAGAAGAGATCTATCTGCCTAAGGATGTTGAGCTCTTCGAGAGTCAACCGAACAAAGAGTTGATGAAGACGAACAAGATGAGCATCATCAGCTTAATTGTTGTTCTTAAATGTCTTTTTTTTTTTATCTCGTCTTTAAGTATTTCTCTTTTTCTAACACTTTGTTCCTTTGCAGTTTATAAACTCGATAAAGGTCCTCAATCACCACGACATGGACCTCGAGAGGGGTCTTCATTCATTCGAGAAGACGTGAGATGAAGCTGTGAAGGTCCACAGAACCAACTTGGAGAGGAACGAGGCCCTGGCCAAGGAGCTACAGGACGTCAAGGGTAGAGCTGTTGAGGATTGGTGGAGAGTAGAGTCTGAGATTGCCCAACTGGAGGCCGAGCTGGGGGCCGAAAAGAAGAGGGTGGAAGAGGAGCAAGCCCACCTAAATGCCGAGTTGGCCGCTAAAAGGAAGAGAGGTGACAATGCTATCTCTGAGAACCTTCACCTAGAATCCAGTTTGATGGTCTTGAGGGGGACCAAAAGGGAGATGGAGAAATAACTATGGGAGTTCCATCACCAAGCCCAAATGGCTGATGCAAGGACAATGACTACCACCTGGAAGACCCAAGAGCTCGAGGCCGGCATCCCTGGAAAGATAAGTTAGGCTTTGGACGAGTTCAAAGCTTCCGACAACCTGAAGACCTATGTTGGGGAAGCACCAAAAATGGAGTCTTTTCGAACTGAGCTAGGTGAGCATGCCTTCATGCAAGGGGTCCACAGTTTGTGCGACTATGTGAGAAGGTGGCTAGGATAGACTTCGACTTCTCGAAGTATCCTTTGGATGTGGACGCTCCCACCTACAACGAGGAGGAAGAAGGAGGCTCCCTTGACAAACAGGTGCATGAAGAAGTGGCTCAGGCTCTCCAGGTTGAGGCATCTGGCGGTGAGATGGCTCTGGCTTTGGTTCCTGTTCAAGTCGACGCTTAGAGGACACGGAGATTGAGGATGCTGGGGCGGATCCAACTCAGGATGAGGCCCTTCTGCTTACCCAAGAGGGAGTTATTGTAGAGACGGGCAAGGAGGTTGAGAAGGAGGTGGACTGATCTTTTTTTCTATTTTTTTTCCGTTGTATTATGTATATATATTCCTCTATACTTGGCTGTTTTTGTAAACTACAATTTAATGAATACAATGGACTATTATCCGTCTAAGTTGTTTTCCTTATCCTTCTTGTCTCATTCCACGATTAATTGATTCTGTTTTTGCTTTATGCTTGTACTTAAGCTGTTGGGCCATCTGTACCGAGTGAGGCTGAGTGTGAAACCATCATTGATCTTCTTTCCAAAGTCGAGGCTCTCTATGCCTATATTTCAGAGGTCGAGTCAGATCGGAACAAGTTTGCTTTGGCTATTCCTCAGCTTAAAGATTTGTGGGCTGCTTTGGTAAGGGTGCTGCGACAGAGAGCTGAAAGGGCTGAGGATGCAAGTCGGTCTCTTGAGAAGTAGTATATCAGATACTTCAGCAAGGTCCATCGTTTGGAGGAAGAGCTCGCTGAGGTCACTCGTTCGGACATTGAGGGAAGGCATCTTCGACTTATTGCCGAGCACCATGTAGGGGTCTTGGCGGAAAAGCTCATTAAGGCCGAGGAAACTTTGGCTGATTTAACTGGAGTTCCAAGGGCCGAATTTTATTACAACAACCCCTACCCTTTTCTAGACATGATTTACTAGACTATTTATGGGTAGTGAGCTGAAGGTCAAAGAGAAACAAGGGAGGCGGCGGAGAAGTTGGTTGATGTAGTCGAGCGTTTGAGGAAACCACCTCCAAGAATGAGAAGAAGTGCCTCTGTATAGGCTTAGCCAGGATATCTCTACCCCCCGACTTCATGTTAGTGTAATGCTCTTGTAATCTTTACACTATGCATGAAATTTCTATGTATCTTTATAAATGTTGCAATAGATGGAACTGTTTTGAGTATCGAGCTCGCATCGTCCTTTTGTCTTGTGTATGGACTTAAGAGCGTTCCTCACCCCCCGAATTCAAAATGGATGCAAGGTGCTTGCATTTTGATTTTAAGTAATGTGGTTGCAAGTCCTTGGACCATAAGTCTTACAAGTCCTACGGTGGACGACTTGTATTTTGTTGGCAGACCCTTTGCCATGATATTTCATAAGTCGCCCGATAGCAAACCTGTACGTTGGTTGCAGATCGATGACCCAAGTGCTATACAAGTTGACTTATCGACAACTCATGTCAAGCCACATTTGAAATAATGAAGACAAAAGACTGTAACGTAAAGACACGTCATTAAAATTTCCTCATGTCTAATACATTAATGCTAGAATTTCTGTAAGTTTTTAGAGTACCAGGGCCTCTAGATTAACTCCCCCTTCAATGTTTCAAGGTGATAAGTTCCTTCTTGTCATGCAGACTACTTTATATGTAAGACCCGCACCCAAAATTTCAGTCATAATTTGAAATTTTGACTTTGCAACAGGTCTTACTATAATGAACGACTCAAACCAAGGTGGAACGGACCAATGAAACCCAATAAAGGCAATCTAGTTTAACCCTGGCACCCAAATTATATACTCAGGACTTAAACTAAGGGTCTGGCACGTCGCACCTAGGTGTGTCGGTCAAGTGCCGCATCCCCTATAGCGAGATTGGTTTAGAGAACCAACTCATTTGGACCATTGGTCAGACTTGGTCTCAAATTAGACCTATTGGGAAGTCTGTTCAGGTGCATTCTCAGTTTCAAATTGGGTAAAGTGGAGGGAATCCTCTAATTCACCTTGATTGGAGCCCAAACACTTCAACGTAATTGGGATGGGATTGGTCTACCTTTCTCATCCCCATTCTTTTTTTTTTTTCTCATTTGCATTCTTTGCAAACCAAAAGAGAAAAGTGAGAGAGGAGCTCTACAACGTCTAGAGAAGAGAAGAGAAGGGAGAAAGAGGAAGAAGCCTTTGCCACCAAGGGAGGCCACCACTGGAGGGCACCGACACTAGAGATCCAAACTGGTATCGACTTTCCCTTATCTTTTTACTTCTCTTTTTATTAAATAACAAGATTGAATCCCAAAAGGACCTCCTGATCATGTCTCTCAAACTATTATCTCCTGTAACAAATATTGAGACTCATTCAAGGATCCAACCAGAACATGGATCTGAATCAGAGATAAACTGGTATTTTTAAAACATTGGAAGATGGAATTTTAATGGACTATTGATCGGATCCTAGTCTTTCAAACTCGAACGATAAATCTAAATGGATTATTATGGAATTAAACCCAAGGAAAACATCATGGTATTGCTGAAAAAAGGATCTAAAGAATAGAAATCAGATCCAGTAATATCGGTAAGGTGTATAATGGAATCGAAACCATTAACATGAGTTAGATTGGGAATTTTGAGCCCAAACTCGTTGGTTAAGCCTATTAAATTTTTAGAAACCCTTCGGAGAAGTTTTTTGGAATGTTCTGACCACGTTTCACCGTGCAGTTGGATACGTGCCGCATTCCGATGGTTAGTAATCGTGCGATCGATCACTTGCCGCACGATGATTCGACCCCAGATGAAGGTCATTCTTGGATAGCACCTTCCTGGGAATTTAATGAACCTGCCTATGTATTCATATACCTAGAAATATATGTCTGAATAGGTATGCTCCATGGTTTCGATTTAAAAACAAATGCTTATGCTTTATATGCTTGCTGTTTAGGATGTATATACATTTAAAACTTTAGGCCGCAAGTGTAACGTGCTTAATAATAGTAAATAGACCTTTGGAAAATATGAATAAGCTGTTAAGTTATGCTTGGACAAACAATAGAGACAAACAATGAACTAATAAAAAAATGTTATCACTATTATTGCTATCTAAGGTATAGCAGAACTCTAGGGGAAACTATTCTGGAATCCATATTCTCTATTTTGCTGCTGTTATCTCAGGTAAGGGAATTGAACCTTTGCTTGATAAATTAGTTTCTATTTATCTTGATTGAATGATGTATTGATAGTGAGAATATGCCTTGTGTTTGATAACATGCCATCTAATAAACTGTATTGTTTGCTCAACTTTCTTTCTTAAAAGGCCGGCTTATTACGCCTTCGCTATCGCCCCTAACGTATAAGCTTCGCTACGTCTACTCACTTTCTTTCAAGACAAAGAGGATAGCGTGCTTCTTACACTACCACTTCTAAGAGACCACTCTTCTACTTTGAAAGCGCAACAGCTAACCGGTTGCTTGGTACCAAGTGGTTGGCATATGCATTATCTTGTATGAGATCAGTGAAACCCATAGTGGTTTGGAAATGGGGTGGAATGGGATGCCTTGTGACCTCTCTATAAAAGGTAGAGCTGGTCTTGGTGTATCTTGATGTTTGGTTAAGTTGGTAAGGAGGAAGGTGGGTGGAATGGGACGCTTGCACCATTTCTTACGAATGCTGCTTTGCATTGACCATGTGTAACCTAGCCAAGTCACGATATCCTAAGTGGGGACCGGACAGGGTCAGAAGCTTGGCGACGTTATGGTCCAGTAATTTGACAAATAGGAGAACTTGATTAGTTGAATTGAAAATCACCCTAGTAACTGTACCCCTAGCCATTGGGGGGTTATGTAGTGACATGAGTTCAATAAAGGGTGATATAAACATAGATGCGATGCTCCCCATATCGACGTAGTGTGGATGGGCTGGCGAGTCGACTAGTGGGATTATCATCTCCTTAAGTGCTAGACGTGCTGTGGACTTGGGATGAGTTGGGTGCAGGAAGCTGGCGTAAAATAGACTTGCATCACAACGACGAATCTATATTTGGGGGATGTTGTTGTGCTCCATGTGTGGGACATTATTCATTCTTTGAGAGTGACCCGTGCAACCAAAAACTCCAAGTGTGGGTTATCTTGAGCTGACACTTACAGTTATATACTAGATCATGGTTATTAATTCATGCATCTTGTTTATGCACGTTTGATTTCCTTGCTAAGTACAGTGGTTAAGCTTACCCTAGTGTACATAAATTCTTTTAGATGCAGGTATGATGGAGATGGATTACGATGTATGGATGTTAGTGATGGTGATGTTCATGATGATACGTGTGAGTGTGGAGACTGTGTCTACGGATAGACACTTTGATCAATTAATAAAATATTTAAATATAATTTATTTTATTTAAATTTGGAGGCGTGTTGCCTGTATGGATAATCTATATTTCAGAATTTAATTATCTTAATTATCTACTCATACAATTGTTTGGTGATTTAGATAATAATTATCATTCGAATATTTCAGCGAATAAATGTTTAATTATTTGTAAAACTTCCGCTATACTCTTGTTTGAAATCCTTTAAAAATCTGGTGGTGTAATTTATTATTATTTCTTAAGTGATGTTACTTTTACTAGTTGATGTTCCATATCCTGTGATCCTGGAAGGGGATTTCCAGTGCCCTAAATTATGATGTGGAGATTTCGTCCATTCCATAGTACCAATACGTCGGGAACGGGGTGTGACACTATATGGTCCTTCCCAAGTCGACATCAACTTACCTTGTTGGGAAGGTTATGATACAGCGGTAAGGCGGAGCACTAAGTCTCCAAACTTGAATTGTTAGGCTCGTACTCGTGAGTTGTAATGCCTGGCTACCCTCTGTTGGTATGCCAGAATTCGTAGTTGTCTGTTATCCCAGACTTCTTCAAGTAGGTCCAGGTTTGCTCTCAGGTTTTTATCATTCTGTACTTCATCGTAATTGAATATCCTGGGAGTTAGATGAGTGACTTCAACCAGTACCACTGCTTCTGCTCCATACACCAACATAAAGGATGTTTCTCCATTGGAATTCAACTTGTGGTTCTGTAGGATCAGAGCATGCTTGATAGCTTGTTGGCCCATTTCCCCTTAGCACTTCCAAGTCGTCTAGTTAAGCCATGGGAAATTGTCTTGTTAGTGGTGTCACACCCCAAAACCACGACGTTTTGGTATGACCATGGGTTCTTCGCAGTGCAAGTACTTCCATACCAAAATCCTTTAACAGTACTTACAAATCACAACTCTTCTATCAATCACAACATAAACTAATGGGAAAATGGGAAATCAGCGATAAATCAAAATAATAGTGAAAATAGATAAATAATAGCCAAGTCCAAATTGAACAAGGCCAGGCTATACCATAAAAGTTTATCTGTTTGGAAACTACGACATAAATAAAATACTATCAAGTACTCAATACTTAAATAAAACCATCACAGGTCAAACAATGCCTGAAAACAAAGTAAATAACTAAACTGAAACTTAAATAAGTCTTAATGAATTCTTGTCTCTTAGATAGAGATGTCTTCACATCTTCACAAAACTTGTCCCATAGCCATAGAGACAATCATTGCACTCACAAGAAGGATCATGAGATTCATCTTCAGATACTTTATTTTCCAATAGGTCATTTGTCACACCCCAATTCCGCACTATTCATAATGGTGTGATGAACTGCTAATAAACCAACTGTTCAACCAGGATCTCTAATAGGCTGTGTCCGTTAAAAATAAAACCATGCACATCCACAACCATAATCAGAATAAATACACAATAGCGGAAGTCTTAATAATAATGAACTGAGGAATCTAATTGTGATAATCATAGATAAAGTATCAATTTATGTGGTATCGACTGAGACATAAATAAATAAAATATCAATTACATTTTCTTAATAAATTCAAATGAAAATCTAATCGAAAATGCATGCATTGCACTCGCATGAGGGACCATGCGTTTCCACTAAGTCTTCAGCTTCCATTGCAACGACATGCCCGTACGTAGAAGTATTCATATAGTCCTCCATCGTAGCACCTGCATCATCAACTAAAACATTCGACGTCGAAAGGGTGAGCACACATCATGGCTCAGTGAGCAAACAAAACAATGCAACAATCATATGCATGCATTCAATTCATATCTGTGGTCTGGTAAATAAGTTTGCAATGCGCTATAGAAAGGTTCGGTGGCCGCCTCACCTCTATGCACAGGGTGTGAAGGCCCGCCCAAAGGTTAACGTTTATTGTCGTCCCCATCCACCCTACCATGGAATAGAGATAGAGCTAAAGTGCTGAGGCCCGACCTATGACACTTCCCCTGATACTCTACCCATACCAACACGTAAGCCCCTGCTGGCGAGGGCTCACAAACTGGGCTCGCAACTAACCAATCCTAATGCCAAACAGTGTATCCAAGGCCTCACCCCAGCATCCCTCAATACGTCCATAGAGATAGGGCTAAGGCCCCCTGACAGAGTCAAAGACTAGACGGTCTGAGACCACCTCCCCTCATACACTACGATGTAATAGTTCTACTAAGGTAACGGCGATACGACGATGTCAGTGGACAAGACTTGAGCTAGAGATAGAGCTAGAGTGCTGAGGCCCGGCTTATGACACCCCCCTGATACTCGCTCGCATCAAGCACACTAACCACACACATACATTCACATGCCTATTCCTATCATCAACATCATCATCATGTTATAAACAATAAATTTAAATATGCATGAACAGTAATAATAGAAATATTGGATGACATGTTAAATGCACATGACAAGCATACACGCATAGAATCAATCATGGCATTGGACTCAAGAAATAAAAATAGTTTATTATTAACCAATTAGTTTAGGTCTTGTTCCCTCACCTTTGCTTGATTGTAGATCCTCTTTCAACCTTTAAACCCACTTTTATATCAATAGGAAAACCTAACAAGTCGATAGATTTTGATTAGAAGTCATTCCGACATCATTAGGCTTATTTTTAAGCACGGGTTGCAGGGTGGGTCGCAGGTAGGGTAGCAGTCTACATCGACCCCCAGGGTAGGGTCGATGCTAGGGTCGGATGTTCCATCGACCCTGGGTGCGACCACCCGTATTCTGGACTTCCCAAATACTAGGGGTCGATCCTAGGGTCTGGTAGGGTCGATTCTCCATCGACCCCACGTGCCACCCCCCCGTGGGTTTAGTTGAGATTTTCATCCTTCAGTCCATTCTCTCGTGTTTAGGTCCTTTGGCTTGCTTCTATAATCCATTCCATACATGATCAATGATTTAAAACTATAGTTTATTCACCTACATGGTTTTAATGATCTCCTCCATGGTTTTCATTGAAACCTAACCATGGATGGATGATTTGGATTTCTCCTAAATCATACCCTCTTCACTATCTACTCTAAGGTCTTGAGAAACTCATGGAGATAGTATCCATACCTGAGAAGTAGACTTGTTTCTCTGAAGCCTTCTCTTTGGTCTTCTTCTCCACTTTCCTTCTCTTATCCTTCTCTTCTCCTTCCCTTCTATTTCTCTCAATCCAATTAGGGTTCTAAAAGGAGTGAAAGAAGCTTAGGGACGTCCTATTTATAGAGTAGAAACCCCCAAAATAAGTCTCACAGAGATTAGGAAAGAATCCCATTGCAATTTGGAAAGTTTCCAAATCACGATTTCTGTCGACAGATTGGGGTCGATGAGGGGGTTGGAGATCCTGTCGATCCCTGGTTCTAAGTTGTCCGACCCCTGGTTAGGAACTCAGGGTCTGACTTTTATATTGGGGGGTCCCACCCTGCCTAGCTGGGTGTGCGACCCTCCCCCCTATTTTAGTGTTTTTGGATCAGTTTAATACCTGGGATCGTTATCTCCTTCACGCACTTGGTCCATTTGGCTCGACCATGATGGGTAGACCTGGTTCAAGGTGGTAAGACCGGGTTAGTTCGATACGGGTCTTACAACTCCCCCCTACTTATAAAAATTTCATCCTCGAAATTGTACATACCTTCCAAGTCAAATAAATGAGGATATTGCTTTCGCATAGCATTCTCTTCTTCCCATGTGATTTCTTCCATATCTCTACTTCTCCAGGTGACCTTAACATAATAGATATCACGGTTGCATAGTCATTGAACCTTTCGACTGGTGATTTCAGTTGGTGTTACTTCAAATGTCAAATCATCAGTCAAATCAGGTAGATCTATTGTCAAAACGTGCGTTGGGTCTCTGACATACTTCTTCAATAAGGAGATATAAAATACGTCATGCACACTTGACATAGACGGTGGTAATGCTAACTGGTAAGCCACTTTTCCACGTTTGGTTAGAATCTCATATGGCCCGACATATCTTGGACTTAATTTCCCTTTCTGTCCGAACCGTTTCAAACCTCGCATAGGTGACACTTTGAGGAATACCTTATCACCTACGGTGAACTCAAGGTCTCGGCATTTAGTGTCTGCATATTGCTTCTGACGATTCTGAGCCGTTTGTACTCTTTCCTTAATAATGTCGACTACTCGACAAGTCTCTTCAACAAATTCTGGTCCAACAATACTATGTTCTCCAACTTCAATCCAAAACAAGGGAGTTCGACACTTCCTGCCATACAGTGCTTCATAGGGTGACATCTGTATAGTAGCCTGATAGCTATTGTTATAAGCAAACTCAATCAGTGGTAACTTTTCATCCCATGATCCCTTAAAATCAATTACACATGCTCGAAACATATCTTCTAGAATCAGAATTGTACGCTCTGACAGTCCATCTATCTGTGGATGGAATGCAGTACTAAACTTCAATGTTGTACCCATAGCCTTTTGCAATCCTTCCCAACACTTTGAAGTAAATCGTGGATCTCTATCAGACAAAATGCTTTCAGGTACACCGTTTAATCACACAATGTTATCCACATACAGCTTAGCTAACCTCTCCAGTGTATACTGAGGTCGTATAGGTATAAAGCGAGCTGTTTTAGTCAGGCGGTCTACAATCACCCAAACTGCGTCAACTACTCGAGGGGTCAATGGTAATCCTGTGACGAAGTTCATAGTGATGCAGTCCCATTTCCATGCTGGTTTCGGTAACGGCTGTAACAGTCCTGCCGGTCTTTGTCGTTCAGCCTTTACTTTCTGACAATTTAGGCATTGAAACATGAACTTAGCTACATCTGCTTTCATTCCTCTCCACCAATATAATTTCTTTAGATCATGATACATTTTTGTACTTCCAGGATGTATCGAATAGATGGTGGTATGGGTTTTTTTCATCAATCGGTGTGTAATGTCCAAGCTTTCTGTTTCAGGTACACATATTCTTCCTTTGTACTTCAGTACCTTTTCTTCGTCTAAGGTGAACTCAGGGATAGTCCTACCTTTTTCAATGTCCTCTTGTACCGTTCTTAGGTAAGGATCTGATTTGATAGCTGTCTTTACTTCATCAATTATATCCGGTATAATCTTCAATGTGATGAACATATTTGAAAACCGATGAATAAACCCTTGGTTGGCTGATCCATCCGGTGCATCTATCACAAATTGCTCATTACCGTGATTGAATACCTTTCTGGTAGTACACATTGTGGCATTTGTGCTAACCACTCCCTGAGATTTTATCATTGCCTTTTTACTCAACGCATCGGCTACTACATTAGCTTTCCCCAGATGATACTGGATATCACAATCATAGTCTTTCAATAATTCCAGCCATCTTCTTTGTCTCATATTCAACTCTTTTTGATTAAATAGATAAGTAAGACTTTTATGGTATGATTTAATCTGAAACTTCTCCTCGTACAGGTAATGTCTCCATATTTTGACAGCATGTACTACTGCCGCTAGTTCCAAATCATGAGTGGGATAGTTCTTCTCATGTGTCTTCAACTGTCTCGAGGCATAGGCAATTACTTGTTCTCCTTGCATAAGTACACATCCTAATCCCAGTCCTGATGCATCGGTGTACAAAATAAATGGCTGTCCTGGAATCGAAATGGTCAAGATTGGAGCGGATATCAATCTAGCTTTCAATGTTTGGAAACTCTTCTCACACTTCTCAGTCCAGACAAACTTTTCGCCCTTCTTAGTCAAACTGGTGAGAGGTACGGCAATTCGGGAATAGTCTTCCACAAATCGTCGATAATAACCAGCTAGACCCAGAAAACTTCTAATTTCTGCAACGCTCTTTGGTGCTTCCCACTTTACGATAGCTTCGATCTTGCTAGGATCCACTTTAATTCTTTCAGCGGATACAACATGGCCTAGAAATGTGACTTCCTTTAGCCAAAACTCACACTTTGAAAATTTGGCGTAGAGCTTTTCCTTCCGTAGTAGCTGCAGAGCGGCGTTTAGATTCTTAATATGAGTTTCCTCATTTTTGGAGTAGACCAATATATCATCGATGAATACAATAACCGATGTATTTAACATATCGTGGAATACCCGATTCATAAGTTCCATAAAGGTTGCTGGTGCGTTCGTCAATCCGAAAGACATGACAAAAAATTTATAATGTCCATATCTGGTCCTGAATGCTGTCTTGGGAATTTCACCATCCTTAATCTTCAACTGATGGTTGCCTGATCGAAGATCGATCTTGGAGAACACTTTTGCTCCTTGCAACTGGTCGAACAAGTCATCGATCCGAGGCAATGGGTATCTATTCTTGATTGTTAGTTTATTCAGTTCTCGGTAGTCTATACACAATCGAACACTATCGTTTTTCTTCTTTACGAATAATACTGGCGCTCCCCATGGTGATATGCTAGGGTGAATGTAACCCTTGTCCAGAAGTTCTTGTAGTTATACTTACAATTCCTTCAGTTCAGTAGGAGCCATTCGATAAGGTGCTTTCGATACTGGTGCGGCTCCAGGTATAAGATCTATAACAAACTCTGTAGCTCGGTCGGGTGGTAATCCTGGTAGTTCTTCAGGAAATACGTCTGGAAAGTCACACACGACATCAATATCTTTCATTCGTGGTGCTTCCTTGGTAAGGTCGACCACAAATACTAAATACCCGACTGCTCCTTTCTCAAGGCACTTCTTAGCCTTTAGCGCAGAGAGTATGAGCTTTCATTTACGGGGAAGTTTGGTTCCCAAAAAACTGAACTTTGCTCCTTCTTTGTCTTTAAATGTCAGCTTCTTTTCGACACACAATTGGTTTGTAGAATGTCGAGCTAACCAGTCCATTCCCAAGATGACATCAAAGTCTGCCATCTCAAGTTGGATCAAGGTTGCATCCAAATTCTTTTCATCAATAAGAACTGGACATGGTCCATAACCTTTTTCTAACTCCACTTCTAATCCCATAGGTGATCGTACAAGCAGTTTGTAGTCTAAGGATTTAAGGGGTAGATTTAGCTTCTTTCCAAATGACACATATATAAAAGAATGAGTAGCTCCTGAATCAAAGAGTACTCTGGCGGGAATGCCATTAGTAGGTACGATATCTGTGATTTGTTTTGGTTTAGTCTACATGCTCATATAATGTAATACAACTAACTAAAATAAATTTTAAGTCATACCTGTGACCACATCAGGCGATGCGGTAGCATCCTTAGATGTAACCACGTAAACTTGTCCTTGATGTAGCTGCTTCTTGGGCTTAGGAAATTCCCTTGCCATATGTCCCACTTGATTGCAATTATAACATTTTATCCCTTCAGTAATTGGCTTTTGTTGCTGTTGAGCTACGGGAGTAGTCTTGGTTGCAGTGGTAAAGCCTTGAGCACAGAAGGGTTTGAATGTCTTGTTATTCCCTCCGTTATAAGAATTTCCAGCTGGCCTTTTTATACCTCTGTTTTGCATGAAATAACTCTCCTTCTGGCTCGATTCTATAACTCGAGCAATTTGTGCCGCTTCATTATAGATTTTCTTTTCAAGTCCCAGAACATGCTCGCGAATGCTTCCCCTAAGTCCTATGACGAACCTTCGGGTCTTGGTGTTTTCCTCTTGCATACTGGCGGGTGCAAAGAAGAACAGCTCCTCATAACGCTGTTGATATGCATCCACGGTCATCTGCCCCTGATATAAACTCAGGAACTCTCTTTCCATAGAATCTCTGAAACTTCTAGGAAAGTACTTCTCAAAGAATGCCTCCTTATAAATATCCCAAGTCAGTTGGGCGTGCTTTGTTAATAAATATGTCCTGGTAGACCTCCACCAATGGTGTGCATCTCCTTTCAGCATAATACATCACTTTTTCTTCTTCATTTACTGTCATCATCATAAAATTTCTTTCCATTTTGTCAACCCAGTGTGCCGGCCATAAAGGATCTGCTGGCTTGCCATTAAATTCTTTGGGCTTCAGTTTAAGGAAACGCTCCACCAGTCTAGAGTGGTCTAGTTGTTGCGGGACATACCCCCCATACATAGGTGGTTGGTATTGATATCCACCTTGAGCTACCTCAAGATTTTGTACTTGAGCCTGCATGATGGGAGTCTGAGATGCGTGGGGTACTGTGTTACTTCCCCCTGAAGCTGTGCTTGCATGTCCTGCTGGCATTGAAGGTGTCTGTGCAGCTGGAAAAGTCATGCCTATGGCAACTTGCATAGTAGCCTGTGCCTGTTGCATTTGCTGTAGTTGTTGGGCCAAGTTCAATACGACTGTAGCCAGGTCTGTAGGTAGAGCTGGCAGATTTGTAGGATTTGTCTGCCCATTAATGACGGACGGTGCCGTGTTTGTATTCCCCTGTGTTTCTGGGTGTGTCTGGCTATCTTCCCCCCACAGGTGGTGGTGGTGGGATAGAGTTACGGCTTTGTCCGGTTACTCTGCGTCCAACCATTATCTAATCTGGTAGTGGGATTGCTTGAAAATCATTGAACACGTGAGACAATCATTATATACTTCATTCTCATATTTTTAAAACCACTAACAATGCAAATTTCAAAAATTTCAGATCATTCTGTCAAAAATGCTGTATTTTCACTAAAGGGTCGATGGATGTCCGACCCTTAGTCTGCGACCCTGAGGATCACTAATTCTTCCCGAGAGCCGGGGATTGATGAGGGGGTCCGAGGATGTCCGACCCAAGGGGCGACCCCTGGTTCTCTGTCAGATTACCAAGAGCCGAGGGTCGATGAGGGGGTCGGAGGGGGGTCGGATGTCTTGGTCGAATTCTCCGACCCTCAGACCAAAAATAGGGTTTTTATTTCCGATTTTGAATCCATTTCTCATTCTTCCTCCTCCTTTCCGACTCGACTCGTCCCTCTGAGTTGCTACAATGCGAACTCAAACTCTTTGGTACTTTTGCTTCCTATTTCGACGTCCACACCTCGTCTACAGGTATGTTCTCTACATTTTCATGTTTTTAGGTTTTCTTAGCTAGGTTTTTGCCCATTTAACTCATTTTCTTCAAATTAAACTTTTTTCAACCGTAACAATTCGATTTTTATTGGGGGCTTTTGTTGTTGGTGACTCAAGGAACGAAAGCCCTCAAAAATATTTGAGTTTCATCGGTTGATTATCGAGAAACTTGAATTTTCCCCTTTAGCCCTAATTTGTCGAGATTTTTGAATTTCATGAAATTTCTTCAAATTCGATCTCTTTAAATGAAATTTCCAACTGTATGAGTCTTGCAGGATTGTTTAAAACCCTTATAAGCCCTCTTGCCCACGTGTATGAGTGAAAAGTGAGGCTTTTGACCAATTTATGTCGTTATACTGTCGAAATTTTTGGATTTTTTCTCTTTACTAACCCAATATCTGTTTCTCTTTATTTTTGCAGATACTATGGCTCGTACCAAAGTACCCAGGGTTCATGACCCAGTCCGCTTCCGTTCCAATGATGCCGAGATGCAGTATGCCCGCTATGCTCGTAAGAAAGTAGAGGGAGGCCGCAAGGTGGATTTGGCTAGCCTGGCCTTGTTCAATGTGGAGGGGGCTTTTGGTGATATGGGCTGGCTTCCTGTCATCACCTATGACGCCTGTACCTGTCCTGACTTGGTACGACAGTTCTATTGTAATCTCCAAGTGGTGGGGGATTACAACGACGTTGAGAGGGGTAGTGAGCTCAGGATCACTAGCTATGTCAAGGAAGTTGAGATTTCCTTTGACTATCGACAGCTAGCGGACTTGCTGGGTATCTCATATGATGGCTCCTTCGTGTTCTGTGCCCCTAGAGAGCCCCAGTTCTTTTCATTACAGATGAGGGCTGAGATAGACGATCAGCTCATCAGACTTGATCGCTGGGAGATGAAAGCAAGTTACCTACGTTCAGATCCACGGGTGTACTGCAAGATTATTCAGCACAACCTGATACTACAGAGTGGAGATTACGAGAGGGTCTCCCAGTTGACCCAGTATCTGCTGTACTACATATGCACTAGGCAGCCTGTCTGCCTTTCTTACATCAGCATGCGGATGATGATCAACACTACGTTGCCCAGTCATACTGGCAACCTGCCTTATGGACGCATGATCACTACGCTGCTTACTCGCCTGGGTGTTGACTTGATGGATGAGAAGATTCAGGAGAAATCCTTCTCATCACCTCTGGATTGGGAGGCCATCTGTAATATTGGCATGCGGGATGCCCAGGTCAGCGATGAGGAGAGGAACGCGATGGTGCACCCTCGCACTTGAGTGGAGATGGCTGACGCTGAGGCAGCAGTAGCAGCCGCTGGAGCAGGGGTTCATGGGGATGATGACGATCGTCTGTACATGGATGTAGATGCCATACCTCCTCCATCACCTACTCATGCTACAGGAGCTGGTCCTTCTTCTTCAGCTGGTCCATCACATGCAGCTGGTCCTTCGTATGCACCTTCTGATGACATGATGGGGATATTGCATGAGATACGAGAGGCTCAACGCATGTCTGATCTAAGGATGGGAGAGCTTCTAGAGGCTCAACGCTTGTCTGATTTGAGGATGGGAGAGCTTCTAGAGGCTCAGTGCTTGTTCGATCAGCGGGTGGGAGAGCTTAGGGATGCTCAACGCGTGACTGACCAGCGGGTGGCTGATCTCACAGCTAGTCTCCAGACGACCCGGACTCAGATAGCTTGGTTCACTAGAGTCTACGCTGAGGACTATGATAGAGACCGTGAGGCACCGCCTCCCCCATCACCTCCAGCTTCTTGATGTATTTCTTTTATCTTTCTTTTGTACTTTAGAGTAACTGTCCGGGTTGTGGACTGTACTCTGCTTTAGTCATATATATAAACTTTTGTTCTTCTTTTGGTTGCATATAAATCTGTTTCTCATTTAATAGATGCATTATTCTCTTTCAGTTTTGTCTCAAAAGACACAGATGCTTATGGTGTGTTATTATTACATCTTTTTAAATTTTTATCCTATCTCAGTTCACGAACTTTTGTGGAAGTATACTGGTTTCACAGACAGAGCCTGAGATGCTCTAATACCAAGTTGTCACACCCCAATTCCATACTATTCAGAATATTGTGATGAACCGCTAATAAACCAATGGTTCAACCAGGATCTCTAATAGGCTGTGTCCGTTGAAAATAAAACCATACACATCCACAACCATAATCAGAATAAATACACAATAGCGGAAGTCTTAATAATAAATGAACTGAGAAATCTAATTGTGATAATCATAGATAAAGTATCAATTTATGTGGTATCGACTGAGACATAAATAAATAAAATATCAATTACATTTCCTTAATAAATTCAAATGAAAATCTAATCGAAAAAGCATGCATTGCACTCGCATGAGGGACCATGCGTTTCCACTAAGTCTTCAGCTTCCATTGCAGCGACGTGCCCGTATATAGAAGTATTCATATAGTCCTCCACCGTAGTACCTGCATCATCAACTAAAATATTCGACGTCGAAAGGGTGAGCACACATCATGGCTCAGTGAGCAAACAAAACAATGCAACAATCATATGCATGCATTCAATTCATATCTGTAGTCTGGTAAATAAGTTTGCAATGCGCTATAGAAAGGTTCGGTGGCCGCCTCGCCTCTATGCACAGGGTGTGAAGGCCCGCCCAAAGGTTAACGTTTATTCTCGTCCCCATCCACCCTACCATGGAATAGAAATAGAGCTAAAGTGCTGAGGCCCGGCCTATGACACTTCCCCTGATACTCTACCCATAGCAACACGTAAGCCCCAGCTGGCGAGGGCTCGTAAACTGGGCTCGCAACTAATCAATCCTAATGCCAAACAGTATATCCAAGGCCTCACCCCAGCATCCCTCAATACGTACATAGAGATAGGGCTAAGGCCCCCCGACAGAGTCAGAGACTAGACGGTCTGAGACCACCTCCCCTTATACATTACGACGTAATAGTTCTGCTAAGGTAACGGCGATACGATGATGTCAGTGGACAAGACTTGAGTTAGAGATAGATCTAGAGTGCTGAGGCCCGGCCTATGACACCCCCCCTAATGCTCGCTCTTATCAAGCGCACTAACCACACACTTACATTCACATGCCTATTCCTATCATCATCATCATCATCATGTTATAAACAATAAATTTAAATATGCATGAACAGTAATAATAGAAATATTGGATGACATGTTAAATGCACATGACAAGCATACACGTATAGAATCAATCATGGCATTGGACTCAAGAAATAAAAATAGTTTATTATTAACCAATTAGTTTAGGTTTTGTTCCCTCACCTTTGCTTGATTGTAGATCCTCTTTCAAGCTTTAAACCCACTTTTATATCAATAGGAAAACCTAACAAGTCGATAGATTTTGATTAGAAGTCATTCCGACATCATTAGGCTTGTTTTTAAGCACGGATCACAGGGTGGGTCGCAAGTAGGGTAGCAATCTACATAGACCCCCAGGGTAGGGTCGATGCTAGGGTCGAATGTTCCATAGACCCTGGGTGCGACCACCCCTATTCTGGACTTCCCGAATACTGGGGGTCGATCCTAGGGTCTGGTAGGGTCGATTCTCGATCGACCCCACGTGCGACCCCCCATGGGTTTAGTCGAGATTTTCATCCTTCAGTCCATTCTCTCGTGTTTAGGTCCTATGGCTTGCTTCTATAATCCATTCCATACATGTTCTATGATTTAGAACTATTGTTTATTCACCTACATGGTTTTAATGATCTCCTCCATGGTTTCCATTGAAACCTAACCATGGATGGATGATTTGGGTTTCTCCTAAATCATACCCTCTTCACTATCTACTCTATGGTCTTGAGAAATTCATAGAGATAGTATCCATACTTGAGAAGTAGACTTATTTCTCTGAAGCCTTCTCTTTGGTCTTCTTCTCTACTTTCCTTCTCTTCTCCTTCTCTTCTCTTTCTCTCAATCCAATTAGGGTTTTTAAAGGAGTGAAAGAGGCTTAGGGACGCCCTATTTACAGAGTAGAAAGTCCCAAAATAAGTCCCACTAAGATTAGGATAGAATCCCATTGCAATTTAGAAAGTTTCCAAATCACGGTTTCTGTCGATAGACTGGGGATCGATGAGGGGGTCGGAGATCCCGTCGACCCCTGGTTCTAAGTTGTCCGACCCCCGGTTAGGAACTCAGGGTCTGACTTTTATATTGGGGGGGTCCGACCCTGCCTAGCTGGGTGTGCGACCCTCCCCCCTATTTTAGTGTTTTTGGGTCAGTTTAATACCTGGGATCATTATCTCCTTCACGCACTTGGTCCATTTGACTCGACCATGATGGGTAAACCTGGTTCAAGGTGGTAAGACCGGGTTAGTTTGATATGGGTCTTACATCATTATCAGCTAAATCGTTACCTACAAAACAATATAAAAATTTATACGTACAAGGGGTGAACAAAACCACATGCTCGCTGAGAAATTAGCACACACAAGCACACATTCATGAATAGTTTATTAAGGTTTATATGGTATGTGAACTAGCATGCGCAAGTAGCATCGCATCTAAATACTGGTAACGAATACCCAAGCACGGGTGAGGTGAATGAAACACACTTTGCCATGCCGCATGTGAGACATTACCCAAAGAATGAAGATACAACCCATGTACACCAACCTGGCATCATACCAGCATTCCCCCTCGTAGGCTTCCTCCTGGCATCATAGTAATAAGCCTCACTCTACTTCTCCGGGTGTGCACCTAGTCCATTGTACAAGCACTTAAACTAGACTCTTCCCTAGGTCTCACCTGAAACACTAGAGGCTGGCTTCCAGCCCATGTTCAAAATCCTGCTCTAGTGCGAAAGTGTCCAAGCCCATGGCTGACCCAAATATAAGCCTACGCCAATACCTAAACCCCTATTGGCAAGGGTTGCTTGTCATGGGATATTGGAACCTAAACCAAGAATATTACTAATGCAGGTACCTGTATCCTAGCTTAATGGAACAAGATGAACCGTCCCCTTCCAGTCATATGGATCCACTAGGACACAAGTGAATGACAAACAATCATGTTATCAAACAATCCATAATCTACCAATCCAATACAGAGTTAATAATATGCAAGAACGCATGAATAGTTATCATAGTTATTGGATGACATGTTATCACACATTAATCCAAACAAGTAGTAAGCACAAGCGTATAGTAAAAAAGAAAATAAAATAAAGCTAATCTCTCACCTGAAACTAGTGAACTAATCCCTACTCTGTAGCAGACAGAGTCCTTCCTTTGTTTCCTACGTAAGCTTACCTAGTATGATTGATATATGATTAATACTTATGATTGTTTAGTCATGCTTATAATAGGTCTAGGGTAACCTCATTAGTCTTAGGAACATGTCCTAGGGTCAGTTGGTTAAGTCTTAAGATCCTTGGTTGAAGATTCAACCAAAATAGGCTTGTTGTCAACAGGTGGTCGATGGAGGTGGTCAATCAGACTCATTTCATCAACTGCTTAAGTATTTTGATCAATATTGATTCCAGAGGCTTGCACCTCTTTGGGTCTACTTCTACAGAGGTTTAATGATAGGTTCAACCACTGGTTAGGATAGAATCCTATTCCCGTAGTTTATATGCAAGTATGGTTCTCGATTGTGAATGTTGGCTATGCAACCATACGGGCTTACACTCTTAGGGATACATTTTAATTAAACCAATTATTCCACAATATTCATTACATCATTCTCGAGGTGTGGGATGGTCAACTTAGTCCAGAGTGTCAATTGGGATTGAAAATACCAAGTTTACACCTCACTGTGACTCGAGTGGTCCATCACAGTCTGGGTGGTCGATCAGACCAATTTGGTCGACCGCCCCCATCAACCACCTTGTACCAATGAGCTCGAACTGATAATAATTTGATCCGATCTCCATTGTATGGGGTTGAGGGCAATCCCAGAGGGTTTTTAAGGGTCTGCACTACATTAATGACTACTTCCCATTAATAATTCAATACCATAATTCAGTATCATGATCTACATTCATACTTTCACATTAGTTAGCTATATCAGTTCATTATTTACCATTCTACCTTGCTGGTCAGCAATGGTAATTGGGAACGATGATTCCCACAGACCAGAGGTTGGGTTCTACCTCATAAGATCATTATATGGTCATTCTAGGTAAAGAAAGAATAGTGTCATGGTTACCTTAGAGCTTTTTCAATTATTGATACAACAAGAAGCTTGAGGGAGGACCTTCAATGGTGGTTCTTCCTGTTCTTCTTCCTTCAATCTTATTCTAATTCTCTCTCTCTCTCTCTCTCTCTCTCTCTCTCTCTTTCTCTCTCCAAAAGTGTCAGAGTTTCTAGGGCTCTCAATTTAGGGTTTTAGAGAGTTTTTATTAGGGAGTTATCCAAGAGTTTGAGTTGCATTGCAACTCCTCTATTGAGAGTCCTATTATAAGTAAAAGGGTATTAGAGGAGGCTTGGGAGTTGCCAATTACCACTCAAACACAGTCAAGGATGGGTCCCATATGATTTTGGACAATCATGGGTGTTAGGGAACCAGTTAGAACCAAGCCCAAACAATTAGACTCGAATTGGCCCAATTCTGGGATCAGGTGGTTGATAACAGGGTAGCGATCGATCAAGCTCATTTCAACGACCACCTTGGTTGACCGCCAAACCCAAATTAATTCAGGTTGGCCAAGTCATGGTTGGTTCAACTGATTTACCCAAAAAAAACCTTCACACTTGTAGTAAAAGGGTTTTGACTCTTACCTATAGTTTAAAACACTCCAATGCAGATACGGATGTTAGGCTCATGTCGACAGGAGAACCTATTACGTAAAAAAAATAATTAAATTAGCTTGTATTTTTGGATGCGAGTTTCACAAGTGGCCTCTACTTGGCCATTTTCTTCTAGGTGTGATACTGCTCGAAATCGCTGTTCGACGTTGAAGCCTTGGCATAAGGCTTTAAATTGTAGGCTATCGAACTACAATCCATTGTCAGTTACAATGATCTTGGGTACACCATATCTATAGATTATGTTGAGCAGGGTGAAGGTTTCTATTCTGTCTGAGTCTATCTTTACAACGGCTTCAGCTTCTGCCCATTTGGAAAAATAGTTTATCGCCACGATTAGGTACTTCTTGTCAGATTTGGCTCCCAAGAAGGGACCGACAATGTCCATTCCCCACATCATGAACGGTAGAGGACTGCTCATTGATTGTAGCTTATTTATGGGCATGTGGCTAACTATAGCGCGCTTTTGGCATTTTTCACACATAGTTGTATAGTCAGTGCAGTCAGCCAACATCGTCGGCCAGTAATACCCTTGCCTTAAGAGTCGCTGACAAAGAGCTCTTCCTCACGGATTACTTTTGTAGATCCTTGCATGAACTTCCCACACTACTTCATGAGCTTGGGCTGGAATGAGACATAGTAGGAAAGGGTGGGTCAGTGACTTGCCATAG
Source organism: Protea cynaroides (assembly GCA_028583415.1). NCBI lineage: Eukaryota > Viridiplantae > Streptophyta > Magnoliopsida > Proteales > Proteaceae > Protea > Protea cynaroides. The sequence goes on from CM053270.1 coordinate 19,979,210, forward strand.
AAATTCCTATCCATCACCGTGTGTTATCAAAACTTTGCTTGAACTCGGTGTGTAAAACCCGTACCCAGAAAACCTGACATAACTAGATTTTTGTTGTGCTAGGTTGGTTTTCCATTGTCAATCAAATAGGTTCCCGAGTCATTAACAAGAAACTTGGTTACACCAATGGTGGACCGAATCGGAAATAAAATGAAAATGTACAAGTTAAGCCTTAATACTAGCGTCAGATGTTAGGGCAGGTCAGGAAACCCGAGCCGATAAGATCCGCCAATTCCTATCGGGCTAGATATACAACCTGTTCGCTGGATAGATCAAGTTGAATTGATTCGAAAAGGTAGTTAGGAATATTCCTTCAGCTTTAGACGACCCATTAGAGTTCCATCTTAAGTGAAACAACCATAGAGTCATATAGGAAGCATGAAATCTTATTTTCTCTTAACTCCTTTGCCACACGGCCTCTTTCCCTCGTCTCCCACTTCTGGAAGAGTTATACTTCTAGAAAGAGACTTAGAAGATGAAACCTGCTAAACCTCTCTCTCCTAGGGAGGTAAAGGTTGGATGGTGCGCCAGATGCGAAATCCGAGCATCTGACCAGGCCAAGCTGCTCAGGCCAACCTTTTTGCCAAAGGCTGGACGTTACCATGGACGATGGACCCTAAGATCCAGCCTAATGATCAACCAGTTCCAGAAGGCCGTTAGAAGTGGTCGGACATAGGGGCTGTCATTGCTATTGTATCGATCGACGCCTCGATAGACCCTTGGCAAAAGGTTCTGACCTTTGTCAGATGCTACGTTGGTGGCGATAGGTGCAACCAAGGTACCTACCGGTGAACCCCAGACTTCTATAAATTGAGAATAAAGAATGTAAGACTTGTAACCAATAACACCACACCTTGTATAGGAGTAGAGCACCTAGGAAACATCGATTTATAGAACCCTGATCTAATTTTTGTGTGTTTGAAATATGCTGATGATTGATGCTGCATGCTTGTACTTATATTATGTATAACATGTCATCCAATAATTGTCTCTTTTGCATGCATTTCATCAATACTATGATTGCCTGTGATTGTGTGTGTGAATGCTTAGTAGGTAGTGGTGAAAGGGTTGAAGACCGCTGGATCCAACCTATCGAGCAGATGAATTGGCATGTATTGTCTAGCATCCTAGGGGAGGATAGCATCTTGGGGGGGGGGGACAAAACGAATGGTTTAGGAATCCTTCTAGGGTACTGAGAGAGTACATATGATGTCATATAGGACTGATTAATGACAAAACCCATGTGTATGACCTTGGCCAGTAGGGGGTCAGGTACTGGTAGGATGGAGTGATGAAGGGGAAGGTTCGATAGTGTTCGTTGAAGCATTACTGGCCAGACTTGCTGCCTAATCACCATTCTGTTTGGGATGTCGTGTGGCTTTACCAGGGTTATTGTAGTAGGTTGGTAAGTGTCCAAACACTCCTATGCATGGAGGTTATAGCCAGCTTTAGGGAAGTGTGGCTAGGCCTTACAATAGCATATCTTACATACATTTTACCTGACTCTTGTTGTGTGCATAGATTGACTCATGATGATTGCTTACTTATCTGTTTCTCACGAGCTCAAGTTGGAGAGCTCACCTTTGCGATCACCACTCTTTTTAGTTGTGTTTGCAGGTATTATGGGGGCAGATCGTGAAGATGTTCCAACCAAATCCAGAATACCCTGACGGAGTAGTCATGGAGAAGATGAGACAAGCGGTGGATCGTGAATGTGAGGGGGACGTACTGAAGTAGAAGACCACTTCAGATCAGGAATCTATTATTAGACAGTTGTTATAGCATTCAATTTTACTAGCAAGTAGTGCCCACTGTTATAGGGCTAAGCAGATATGTTTTCTTTGTTGATTAAGACCTAAAATAATCATTAAACCCAATCACTTGTTTATTTATGTTTATAAAATAACAATAGAGCTCAATTTACTTAGTATGCTTCCGTTATGTTAAATTACTCTAAATCTGTGTTATGGGAGGAATGGCGGTTGGTTTCGGTATCTACTGAGCGTGTATCCTAGTTGGAATGTGATTAAAATGATAGGTGGTCCAGTCGCCTATTGAAATTTTACATATCATAGATTAGGGGTATGACAGGTTTGGTATCAGAACAGCGCTCTGCTATCTACACCCATCAACCACTACCATAACCATTTTGACAGTGAATTGAATAGTAGGTAATAAAAACCTTCAAGAGCATAATGGTAATTATGGAACAATTTATGTGTTGTGTTTAAGGAAACATAATTAAGCATAATAAGTTAGGGAAAGTTTAAAAATTAATGACAACCACATTAGGAAAAGGAATTCCATTCATATGATAAAGTAAGTATCCAAAAATAACCCCAAAGTATAATTCATCACAACAAGAAACCATGATAAAGAAAAGAAGAAGAGAAAATGGTAAACATCTGTTTTCTGCGCATCAAACCAAACTTTTCTTTATAATTGAGCAAAACAAGGAGAAATCATCTTGGCATATCACTTTTTTGAGTCGGAAGATGGTGGAGTAGGTGCACGAAGCCTCTGGAAGGTTTGTATTCATATAGTCACCGTCGTAGCCACCTTGATGTCCTCTGCCAGCAGAATACCAGCCCTCATCAAAGCTATCTGGTAGATGTCAAGACGGGTGGAGAAGCTGGTCATGGTATGTTGAAAGCGCCAGACTTGATTCTTTAAGTTGTCAGTCTCCTATGTCTACTATGTTTGGTTTCTGTCAATCTTGCCTAGCCTCTCCATAAGGTTATCCAACATAGCCGGAGTCCTAGATGAACCAGCAAGACCTCTGGATACACCCTTGTACCTCCTCTTTAACCTCTTCTGGCATCTACTGTGTTGGGGGATCTCTAGGACGCTGACGAGCCACTAGCACCAGATCGTCTAGCACTACATTATTGCGCTTCATTTTAATAATGGCATGCCAGTTGAAGGGTGTAGAGATTGTAACCTCGAAGGCCTCCTCTTCATGCACCTCAATGCCAAGATGCATGAATAGAGTGGTCAGTAACTTGCCATAAGGAAAATGTCCCTTTCGTGAAGCTCAAGTGTCCTTTTGCTACCGCTATCATAGTCCTCATAAGAATGTATGGTAGATAGACTGGTTGACGATCTACTATTTGATGGGTCAGAAATTGGCCGAAGGTGGAGAATTCATCGAGTGACCTCTCTAAGGCAGGATATTGTACTGGAGAATCCAGTAGTAAACTCAAGGGAGGGGGTGAAAGTTACCCACTTTGAAGGGTTCTCCGTGTATTAAAAGTCTGTTCTAGATCTCTAGCCTTTGTGCCATAGTTAGGAACTCTTTATCTCTGCTAAATTCTTCGTCCCCAACCTGCCTAGGATACCAGCCAATTGCTCTGTATTTAGGTTGATGTCCACACCGTTAACTCTGCTGGAAATGCGGAGGTTTCGAGCATGTTCAAAGTCCCCCATGCCACCTTCAACCTCTAAGTTACAGTAAAAGTGTTTCACCAAGTTTGGTCTAGTTCCAATCCCAATCTCAAGCAAAGGAGACCATCCCAAAGCATCAAACGTCGCCTGGACGTCAAACCTCTCCAGTTCAGCAAGGTTCACTTGCAGCCCTGAAATGACGGACTTGCGTTCAAATTTTGGATATGATTCCTGTGCAGTAAGCGAACGGAATCGGACTGTGTCAAAAAGTGGAGGGGGGTTGTTTCTTGGTCACTTGATAGTAGTTTTCGAGGAGCCATTAATTCTGTAATAGAAAAGAATGAAAAGGAAATCAAGTTAGAAAATATAGCATGAAAGAATAAATTTTAAAACATACAAAGCTAATGTCGGAAAATGGAAAAGAGAGGGATTGCTAATAAAACTAGATGATTTAGAGGCATGACAACTCAACCATAAAAAATTGTAAAGAATTAATAGTGATTTGAATAAAATTACTAATAAACATAAATTTAGGAATTTTGGGAGAACACAGATGTTCAACCATCAAGACTGTAAGCCAAGCCAATAGTTAGAACAATTTAGGTATTTAAGATGTGAAAACAAAGTAGAAATCAAAAGGATGAATTTCAATATTCAAGTAAAATAGGGCCTAGTGGTAGTATGATCAAACCCAAAGAGATAACCAATTTCGTCCATAATTAGTAACTAGTTAGCTTGCCCCATTGTTAAGTCTCTTGAGAGACACCACTAATAATGCAATAAAACCATGAAGCAACAAATACGAATAACATAGCTTATTAGCAAGGAACACATTAGAAGCATGTTAGGATATGTACATTGTAAATAGAGAGTAAGGAAGTATTGAAACAATTATAAAAAGTTATGCATAGCTCAACCATAGAGAAAAACCTTGAGAAAAATATGAATATAAATTTTGAAGAGAAAATCTTAGAATGAGGTGCATAGGTAATGATGAGCATGAAGAAATGGACAAAGAACCATAACAATGCTATAAGAATAACATACCAACAATTTTCATAGCATTTGGAACAATGGAGAATGTAAGACCCGCACAAAAAATTTCGATCCTAATTTGAAATTTTGGCTTCGTAACAGGTCTTACCACTACAAACAGTTCAAACCAAGGTCGACCAAGCCAATGAAATTCCAAAGAAGGTAACACAGTGAACCATGGAACTAAAATTTAAGCAATACAAAATTAAAATTGAGGTCCAGCACGACACCACTAAGGTGCGGTCGATCATGTGCCGCACCCTAGTGCTGCACCCTCTAAACTGAGACTGGTTTAGAACCCAACCTAGTTTTGAACCCATGGTTTGTTTGGTCTACGATTTGGACTTCTCCCCATAAGCTTTTGAATTAGTGTCTAGTTTCTTGATTGTTTGAAATTGGTAAGAAAGAGGGAATCCTCCCACTTGCCATGATTGGAACCCAAACCAATCTCAAGGTGAATAGAGTCTCTATTCACTCCCCTCTCCCATTTCCCTCTCCTATTTCTCTACCATTTTGACAAAAATGTGAAAGAGAGAGAGAGAGAGAGAGAGAGAGAGAGAGAGAGAGAGAGAGAGAGAGAGAGAAGGGGACTCTGCCTGATCTAAAGAAGAGAAAGAAGAAGAGGAAGAGAAAAGAGAGAGGGAGAGGGGGGGGGGGGGGGGGGGGGGGGGGGGGGGGGGGGGGGGGGGGGGGGGGGTAAAGGAAGGAGAGGGGAAAAGTAGAGGAAGAAGGGAACTCAGCAACCATTGGAAAAGCTTGACACCTTCATTGATAGAAAATTGATATCGGTATCAATACCTTACTTTTTTGTTTATCCTTCGAATCAAATTCATTAATGAATTAAAAGAATCCTTGAACATGGTCTCCATTCTCCATACCTGATGCACACCCAAGCACTTGCCAGAGTGTGGATCAGAATTATTGAGAACCAGCATCTAAACAATGAGGAAGGATGGATGAGGTTGATGATTTAATAATCTGAATATGCTGTCTAGTAGAATCATTTTGATTGATCTATCTGATTACCGAGTTTTTGGATTAAACAGAAGTTGGACTTGAATTGGTGAAGAATCGAGATTCTGACGATAATGGAAAAATAGATCAGAATGAGTATAGTTGGATTGAAGGACCCTAGACCTTGGGAATCCATTTAGATAATTATTATTGGATAAACCCAAGGAAAACTTCCCTGGTATTACTGGAATCAAATCTGGGAAATACAATTCAGATCTAGCAATATCGGTACGGTGGAAATTAGAAGCAATGCCAATAGCATGAGTGGCAATGGGATTTTCGAACCCAAACTCAGTATCTAGGCTTAGAAAAAATTCAAGGTAATGACTTAGCAAAATCGATTGATTCTAATAGAGGATCGGCGTGCGATGAATGGCATGAGCCGTACGTCAATGGTCTGGTACCGTGTAAGACCCGCACTCCACTAACTTGGTCTAACCGTGTCGTGCTAGGTCTTTCCATCATTCCTGGACCAAGTGGACCGAGCGTGTGAAGATAGATCACAAATCAGGTATGAGAATCGAGTTAAAAACATTAAAAACATACCTAAGGTCGCATGCCTGGTAGGTATGGTCAACCATAAGGAAGGGAACCAAAAATCTCAAATCCAGAACCCCATGGTCGATGATTTTGACCCTACGGTCGATGGTTTATGCGACTGTATGATCGACCGTGAGAACCCAGATCAGACTTTGAGTTTTGGAAACTTTCCTAAACTAAGGGATTGCTTTCCTAATTGAAAAAGGACTTTATATGGAGAGTTTTCCTCTATATAAAGGACGTCCTTCAGTCCTTTTTCACTCTTTTAGAACATTAGTAAACCTTAGAGAAAGAGAAGGAAGATAAGGAAGATAAGGAGAAGAAGAAAAAGCTAAGGAGAAGAATTTACTGAGAAGAGATTGGCTCTCTATCATAGGCAAAGGTATGAAACGAATCTCTGGAGATGTAAACTCTAAGGAATAAAACTTCTATGAAAGATAGGCAATATCAACCTATTATGATCTATGTGATTTCCTTGAGAAAATCTCAAGGAGAACCATGAGGAGTGAATTTGATGATTAGGGTTGATAAGAAATTACTAATGATGGCCATAGGATGACCTTAAATAAACTCTATTGAAGAACAGAAGAATTGACCCAGGAAGAACTCGAATTTCATGTAGATTGCCACCAAAAATCTCAAGGTCGCAGCTACGGTCAACCATAGCATGACCAGTATGACCAGAGGATCTGACCATAGGCATTCGGGAAGATTTCAGAACTCATATGGTCGTAGCTACGGTCGCACCATATGCGACCGTAGGGTATCGACCATAGACAGTAAGGTCGATATAGCATGAGATTATAGGACTAATCAGACACCTATGAGTGCTCTGTTTCGATTTTTGACTATTGTAACATGACACATATGAACCCTAACTTAAATTCATATAACTTTTAGGTTGTTAAATCAATTCAAAGAAAATTTCAAGGATTGAAAGCACATCGAGTATTGCTAATAGGTGAGGGAACAAGATCTAAACTAATTGGATAAAAATAAATTATTTATTTTTATTGAGTCTAATGTCATGATTGATTCTATGCTTGTATGCTTGTAGTGCATCTCACATGTCATCCAATATTCCTGCTGTAAGACCCATATCGAACTAACCGGTCTTACCACCTTGTACCAGGTCTATCTATCATGGTCGAGCCAAGTGGACCAAGTGTGTGAAGGAAATCACAAGACCAGGTATGAGTCTAACCCAAAAATAGTAAATATGAGGGTAGGGTCACATACCTAAAGAGGTAGGGTCAACCCCACCTCAATAGAAGTCCAACCCATGACTTTCTAGTCGTAGGGTTGTATGACTAGAAAAACGTAGGGTCGACGGATTCTGCGACCCTATGTCCGACCCTACGATGATAGACAGAAACCGTAAATTAGGAAACCTTCTTAATTCAAAAGGGGTTCTTTCCTAAACTCGATGGGACTTATTTTGGAGGGTTTTTTTCTATAAATAGGACGTCCCTTAGCCTCTTTTACTCCTTCTATAACCCTAATTAAAAGTGAGAGAAAGAGAAAGAGAAGGAAAAGAAGAAGAGAAGGAAAATTGAAGAAAAGACTAAGGAAGAGGAGGAAGTTCAGAGAAACCTCTGAATCTCAACCAACTTCAGGTATGAACCTAAATCTCTTCATAAATTAAGAGCCTAGAATAGATTATGAAGAAGTTAGGATTAAGAGAAACCCAAATCATCCATCCATGGACGAGTTCCAAAGGAATCCATGGAAGTAATCATCATAGGCAATGGAAAGTGTGTAAAAATCATAGTTTGAGTCATAAAACAATCATAGAATGGACCATGAAAGTAAGCCAAAAGATCCAAACATGAAGGAATGGACTTTAGAATGAAAGGTCGACTCAGGATACGTGTGGTCGCATGTAGGGTCGAATGATATCCGACCCTACAAGGCCACAAGATCGACCACATGCCATCGAAAAGTCCCAGGGAGGATGTGGTTGCACATAGGGTCGAATGGTATCCGACCCCACGTCCGACCCTACACCCTAGGGTCACAGAAAACTGCTACCCTAGGTGCTACCCTACTTGCGACCCTACGATTTCAGTTAGTTTAAAATATATTAGAATAAATTTTAATTAAAATCTATCGACTTGTTAGGTCTTTCTAGTGATTTAAAAGTGATTCATAAAGCTTAAACGAGGATCTACGCTCAATTAAATGTGAGGGAACAAGACCTAAACTAATCGGTTAATAATAAACTATTTTTGTTTATTGAGTCCAACACCATGAATGATTCTGTGTTTGTATGATTGTAATGTGCATATCACATGCCATCCAATATTCCTGCTAATATTGTTCATGCATATTTAATTCCGTTTATTTATAACATGATGATGATGATGATGCTAGGAATAGGCATGTGAATGTTTGTGTGTGGTTAGTGTACTTGATGCGAGTGGGGCATCAAGGGAAGTGTTATGCGGTGTTTGATCCAGACACTTTAGCTCTATCTCTACTCAAGTCTTGTCCACTAGCATCGTCGTATCGCCGTGACCTTAGCAGAACTATTACGTCGTAGGGTATTAGGGGAGGTGGTCTCAGACCGTGTAGTCTCTGACCTTGCCGGGGGGCCTTAGCTCTGTCACTATGGTCGTATTGAGGGATGTTGGGGTGAGGCCTTGGATACACTGTTTAACATTAGGATTGGTTAGTTGCGAGCCCAGTTTGCAAGCCCTCCCTAACAGGGGCTTACGTGTTGGTATGGGTAGGGCATCAGGGGAAGTGTTATGCGGTGTTTGATCCGGACACTTTAGCTCCATCTCTATTCCATGGTGGGGTGGATGTGGACGACGATGGTGTTTGATCCGTTGGGTGGGCTTACACACCCTGTGTATAAAGGTGCGGCGGCCACTAAACCTTTCTATAGCACATTGCAAACTTATGAACCATACCAAAGATATGAATTGAATGCATGCATATGTTTGTTGCGTTGTTTTGTTTGCTCACTGAGCCGTGATGTGTGCTCACCCTTTCGACGTCGAATGTTTTTAGTTGATTATGCAGGTACAATCGTAGAAGATTATAAATGCCCCTATGTACGGACATGCTGCGGCGATGGACACTGAAGTTATGATGGAGTCGCATGATTCTTCATGCGAATGCAACTCCTGCATTTTTTATTAGATTTTGTTTAGATTATACAGAAAATATAATTTATTATTTTACTTACTTATGTATTAGTTAAATGAAGATAATTGGATATTTTATTTATGTTAACACTCTTAGAATTCTCAGTTCATTTAATATATAAATCTTCCGCTATTGTTTATTTACTCTGATTATGATTGTAGATGTGTATGATTTAAGCAAACGGACACAACCTATTTGAGATCCTAGTTGAACCATTGGTTTATTAGCGGTTCATTACACCATTTTGAATAGTGCAAACTTGGGGTGTGACAACTTGGTATCAGAGCTCTCAGGCCCTGTCTATTAAACCAGTATAATTCCACAAAAGTTATGAACTGAGTTAGGATAAAACTTAAAAGTTGTAATAAGAACACGCTATAAGCACCTGTGTTGTTTGAGACAAAATTAAAGAAAGAGAATAATGCACATATAAAAAGGAGAAACATGTTTCATATACATCAAATAAAAAACACGTTTATACATATCCAAAGCAGAGTACAGTCCACAACCCGGACAGTTACTCTGTAGTACAAAGAAGGACAAAAAGAAAATATACATCATGGAGCTGGAGGTGATTGAGGAAGAGGTGCCTCGCTATCTCTGTCGTAGTCCTCAGCATACACTCTAGTCAACCAGGCTACCTGAGTCTGGGTCATCTGGAGACTAGCTGTCAACTCGGCCATCCGCTGGTCAAACGCATGCTGAGCATCTAGAAGCTCGCCTACTCTCCTATCTATCGTGCACTGAGCATCTAGAAGCCCGCCCACTCTCAAATCCATCGCACACTGAGCCTCTCTAATCTCACGCAGTAATCCCATCATATCATCAGATAGTGGGTGTGAAGGACCAGTCATGTGTGAAGGAGCCCGAGATGGACCAACTTCAGTAGAATATAGAGGTGATGGAGGAGGTATGGCATCTACATCCATATACATGCGATCCTCATCCTCAGCATCACCCCCATGGACCCCCCTGCTCTGGCTGCTACTGCTGCTGCCACCTCAGTGTCTGCTGTCTCTACTCGAGTACGAGGATGCACCAGAGCGTTTCTCTTATCAACACTGACCTGAGCATCCCGCATACCCATCCTACAGATGGCCTCCCAGTTAAGATCCGATGAGAAGGTCTTCTCCTGAATCCTCTTATCTACTAAATGAACGCTTAGACGGGTGAGCAGTGTAGTGATCAGACGTCCGTAGAGCAGGTTGCCTAGCTGACCAGGTAGTGTAGCACAGATCATCGTCCTCATGATAATGTAAGGTAGGCAGACAGGTTGCCTAGTGCAAATGCAGTAGAGGACATACTGAGTCAACTAGGATATCCTCTCATAATGTCCACTCTGGGGTATCAGGTTGTGCTGGCTGATCTTGCAGTACATCCGAGGCTCTGGACATAGGTTGATCGCTTTCATCTCCCAGCGATCATCTCTAATAAGCTGACTGCCAATCTCATAATGCATCTCCAAGGATAGGAACTAGGGCTCCTTGGGAGCACAGTACACCAAAGGGCCATCATTTGACATGCCCAAAAGATCAGCCAACTGCTGGGCATATCATTTTTGGCTGATCTTTTGGGAGCACAGTACACCAAGGCTCCTTGGGAGCACAGTACACCAAAGGGCCATCATTTGACAGATAGTATGGCCATACTATCTGTCAAAACAAAGAAAAACAAATAATAGATTAGTAATGGTGAAAAACTTAAAAATTTCGGCATTATAATAGCATGAATTGGCCAAAAGCCTCACTTTTCACCCAAACACTTGGGCAGGAGGACTTACATAGGTTCCAAACCATCCTGCAAGGCTCATACAGTTGGAAATTTAATTTAGAAAGATCGAATTTGAAGAAATTTCAATAAATTCAAAAAATCTAGAAAATTAGGTCAAAAATGGAAAAATTCAAGTTTATCGACAACCAACCGATGAAACTCAAATATTTTTGAGGGCTTTCGTTCATTGGGTGACCAATAGCAAAATCCCCCAATAAAAATTAAATTTTTACGGTTAGAAAAAGTTTAATTTGAAGAAAATGATGTAAATGGACAAAAACCTAGTTTAGAAAGCTTAAAAATGGGAAACATTAGGGAGCATACCTGAGGAGAAGGAGCAGAAGTCGCGAACGGAAGAAACAATCACCAAACCCTAGGGGTCGATACTGTAGCAACTCAGGGGAAATGAGTTGAGTTGGAAGAAAGGAGAAAGAATGAGAAATGAATCCAAAATCGGGTTTAAAAACCTGATTCTGGATCGTAGGGTCGCAGAATTTGACCAAAATATGCGACCCTACGTCAGACCCTACCATTGACCCTTGGCTCTCGGTGATCTGACAGAGAACCATGGGTTGGACCTAGGGGCAGACAATTACCGACCCTACCATTGACCTTAGGCTCTCGGTGATCTGACAGAGAACCATGGGTCGGACCTAGGGTCGGACATATACCGACCCTACCATTGACCCTAGGCTCTCGGTGAGCTAACAGTGTTCTTAGGGTCGCATAAGGATCGACCCTTCCATCAACCCTACGATGGAAAATACAGTATTTTGTCAGAATGATCTGAAAATTTCAAAATTTATATTAATTAGATGGATTTTTACTTGAGAACAACTTATATTGATTGCCTCACATGTGCTATGATTGTTTTCAGACACTACCACCACCAGAACAGGAAATGGCTGGGCGAAGGGTGACCAAACGAGGCCGTAACCCAATTCCACCACCACCACCTGTGGAGGAAGACAGCCATGTAAATCATGAAGCACAGGAGAATCTGAATATGGCACCACTAGTGACTAGTGGCCAGGCAAATCCTACAAACTTGCCAGCCCCACCTACAGATCTAGCTACAATAGTAATGAACTTGGCTCAACAGCTACAGTAAATACAGTAGGTGCAAGCCAATATGTAGACTGCTATAGGCATGGCTTTTCCAGCTGCACATACGACACCTATGCCACCAGAACAAGCTAGCATAGTACCAGGGGGAAGCAACACGGTACCCACACACCTCAAACACCAGTCATGCCGGCTCAAGTACAGAATCCTGAGGTAGCTCAAGGCAGTTATCAGTATCAACCACCTATGTATGGGGCCTATGCTTCGTATCAGCTGGACCACTCCTGACTGATCGAGCATTTTTTGAAGATGAAACCCAAAGAATATAATGGTAAGCCCGCAGATCCATTGTGGCCAGCACACTGGATTGATGAAATAGAAAGAAATTTCATGATGATGACGGTAAATGAGGAGGAGAAAGTACTGTGTGCAACCTTTATGCTAAAAGGCGATGCACACCACTGGTGGAAGTCCACACAGACTTATCTATTAATAAAGCACACCCAATTGACCTGGGTTATATATAAAGAGGCATTCTTGAGAAGTATTTCCCTAGAAGTTTTAGAGATTCTATGGAGAGAGAGTTCTTGAGTTTATATCAGGGGCAAATGACCGTGGATGCATACCAATAGCGTTATGAGGAGCTATTTTTCTTTGCACCCACCAGCATGTAGGAAGAAAACACAAAGACCTGAAGGTTTGTCATGGGACTCAGGGGAAGCATCCGTGAGCATGTTCTGAGATTGGAAAAGAAGGTCTACAATGAAGCAGTACAAATTGCTCGAGTAATAGAGTCGAGCCAGAAGGAGAGCTACTTAGCTCAAAATAGGGGTATTAAAAGGCCAAATGGGAATTCTTATAACAGAGGGAATACAAGGACATTCAAATCCTTCTATACTCAAGGATTCAATGCTGCAGCTAAGACTACTCCAGCAGCTCAACCGCAACAAAATAAAAATAATGAAGGAGTAAAATGCTATAACTGCAATCAAGTGGGACATTATTTCTGGGAGTGTCCTAAACCCAGGATGCAACTACAACAAGGAAAGGTTTATGCTGTTACATCTGAGGATGCTGTCGCATTGCCTGATGTGGTCACAGGTATGACCTAGACCTTTCATTTGTGTTACATTGTGTGATCTTGTAGACTAAAACAAAAACAAATCACAGGTATTGTACCTATTAATGGCATACCCGCTAAAGTACTCTTTGATTCTGGAGCTACTCATTCTTTTATATCTGTGTCATTTGGAAAGAAGCTGAATTTATCCCTCAGATCGTTAGACTACAAACTGCTTATACTATCGCCAATGGGATTAGAAGTGGAATTAGAAAAGGGTTATGGACCATGTCCAGTTCTTATTGATGAGTAGACTTTGGATGCAAGCTTGATTCAACTTGAGATGGCAGACTTTGACATCTTGGGAAAGGACTGGTTAGCTCGGCATTCTGCAAAACCTATTATGTGCAGAAAAGAAGCTGACATTTAAAGACAAGGAAGGAGTAGAGTTTAGTTTTGCGGGAACCAAACTTCCCCGTAAACGAAAACTCATCCTCTCTGCATTAAAGGCTAGGAAATGCCTCGAGAAAGGAGGAGTTGGGTATCTAATATCAGTGGTCGACCTCACCAAGGAAGCACCACAAATGGAGAATATTGATGTTGTGCGTGACTTTTCAGATGTATTTCCTGAAGAACTACCAGGACTACCACCCGATCGAGCGACAGAGTTCGTTATAGATTTTATACCCGGAGCCGCACCAGTATCTAAAGCACCCTATAGAATGGCTCCTACTGAATTGAAGGAATTAAAAGTATAATTACAGGAATTACTGGACAAGGGTTACATCAGACCTAGCATATCACCATGGGGAGCGCCAGTATTATTTGTAAGGAAGAAGGACGGTAGCGTTTGACTGTGTATAGACTACCAAAAATTAAATAAGCTGATAATCAAGAATCGGTATCCATTGCCTCGGATCGATGACTTGTTCGATCAGTTGCAAGGTGCCAAGGTGTTTTCCAAGATTGATCTTTGGTCAGGATACCATCAGTTGAAGATTAAGGACGGTGATATTCCAAAGACAGCATTCAGAACAAGATATGGACACTATGAATTTTTAGTCATGTCTTTTGGATTAACTAACGCACCCGCAACTTTTATGGAACTCATGAATCGGGTATTCCATGATATGTTGGATACGTCGGTCATTGTGTTTATTGATGATATATTGGTTTACTCTAAGGACAAGAAAACTCATGTCATGAATTTAAGAGCCGTTCTGCAGCGATTAAGGAAAGAGAAGCTTTACGCCAAATTTACAAAGTGTGAGTTTTAGTTAAATGAGGTCGCTTTCTTAGGCCATGTTGTATCCGCTGAAGGAATTAAAGTGGATCCTAGCAAGATTGAAGCCATTGTGAAGTGTGAAGCACCGAAGAGCGTTGCAGAATTTAGAAGTTTCCTAGGTCTAGCTGGGTATTACCGACGATTCGTGGAAGACTATTCCAGAATTGCCATACCTCTCACTAGTTTGACTAAGAAAGGAGAGAAGTTTGTTTGGACTGATAAATGTGAGAAAAGTTTTCAAACATTGAAGGTTAGATTGATATCTGCTCCGATCTTGACTATTCCTATTCCAGGACAGCCATTTATCTTGTACACTGATGCGTCTGGGTTGGGTTTAGGATGTGTACTTATGCAAGGAGAACAAGTAATTGCGTATGCCTCAAGACAACTGAAGACACATGAGAAGAACTATCCCACTCATGACTTGTAATTAGCGGCAGTAGTACATGCTGTCAAGATATGGAGACATTATTTGTGTGGAGAGTAATTTCAAATTAAATCAGATCATAAGAGTCTCACTTATCTTTTTAATCAGAAGGAGTTGAACATGAGACAAAGAAGATGGCTGGAATTATTGAAGGACTATGATTGCGATATCCAGTATCATCCAGGAAAGGTTAATGTAGTTGCTGATGTACTAAGCAGAAAAGCAATGACAAAATCTCAAGGAGAGGTTAACACGACTGCAACAATGTGTACTATAGGAAAAGTGTTCAATTACGGTAATGAGTAGTTCGTGATAGATGCACCGGGTGAATCAACCAACCAAGGGTTTATTCATAGGTTTTCAAATATGTTCGCAACATTGAAGATTGTACCTGATATAATTGATGAAGTGAAAGCAGCTATTAAATCAGACCCTTATCTGAGAACGGTACAAGAAGACATCGAAAAAGGTAGGGCCATTCTTGAGTACACCTTAGACGATTAAAATGTCCTGAAGTACAAAGGAAGAGTATGTGTTCCTGAAACAAAAAATTTGGACATTAGACACCGACTAATGAAGGAAGCTCACACCACCGCCTATTCGGTACATCCTGGAAGTACAAAGATGTATCACAATTTAAAGAAATTATATTGGTGGAGAGGAATGAAAGCAGATGTAGCTAAATTCGTGTCTCAATGCCTAAATTGTCAGAGGGTGAAGGCTGAATGACAAAGACCTGCAGGACTATTGCAGTCACTACCAGAACCAGCATGGAAATGGGACTGCATCACTATGGACTTCATCATCGGGTTACCATTGACTCCTCGAGTAGTTGACGTGGTTTGGGTGATTGTAGATTGTCTGACTAAGACAGCTCGCTTTATAGCTATACGACCATAGTATACCTTGGAGAGGTTAGCCAAGGTATATGTGGATCACATTGTCAGATTACATGGTGTACCTGAAAGAATTGTGTCCGATAGAGACCCACGCTTTACTTCAAAGTTTTGATAAGGATTACAAAAGGCTATGGGTACAACATTGAAGTTTAGTATTGCATTCCGTCCTCAAACAGACGGACAGTCGAAGCGTACCATTCAGATTTTAGAAGACATGCTTCGAGCCTGTGTTATTGATTTTAAGGGATCATGGGATGAGAAACTACCATTGATCGAGTTCGCCTATAACAACAGCTATCAGGATACTATACAGATGCCACCTTATGAAGCACTGTATGGAAGGAAGTGCCAAACTCTTTTATTTTGGAATAAAGTTGAAGAACGTAGCATCATTGGACCAGAGTTTGTTGAAGAGACTTGTCGAGTAGTTGACATTATCAAAGAAAGAGTTAGAATGGCTCAGAATCGTCAGAAACAGTATGCAGATACTCGACGCAGAGACCTTGAATTTGTCATAGGTGATAAGGTATTCTTGAAGGTATCACCTATGTGGGGTTTAAAACTATTCGGACAGAAAGGGAATCTAAGTCCGAGATATGTTGGGCCATATGAGATTTTAACTAAACATGGAAAGGTGGCGCATCAGTTAGCACTACCACCATCCATGTCAAGTGTGCATGATGTATTTCATATCTCATTATTAAAGAAGTACGTCAGAGATTTAACGCACATTTTGACAGCAGATCCACCAGATCTAACTGATGATTTGACATTCGAAGTAGCACCAACTGAAATCACTAGTCGAAAGGTTCAACGACTACGCAACCGTGACATCTATTATATTAAGGTTACCTGGAGGAGCTGAGATATTGAAGAGAACACGTGGGAAGAAGAGAACGCTATGCGAAAGCAATATCCTCACCTTTTTGACTCGAAAGGTATGTATAAATTTCGAGGATGAAATTTTTAATAGGGGGGGGGGAGTTATAAGACCCGTATCGAACTAACCGATCTTACCACCTTGTACCAGGTCTACCTATCATGGTCGAGCCAAGTGGACCAAGTGCATGAAGAAAATCACAAGACCAGGTATGAGCCTAACCCAAAAATAGTAAATGTGAGGGTAGGGTCGCATGCCTAAAGAGGTAGGGTCGACCCCACCTCAACAGAAGTCTAACCTAGGACTTTCTAATCGTAGGGTCGCACGACTAGAAAAATGTAGGGTTGACGGATTCTATGACCTTATGTCCGACCCTACGATGACAGACAGAAATCATAAATTAGGAAACCTTCCTAATTCAAAAGGGGTTCTTTCCTAAACTCGATGGGACTTATTTTGGAGAGTTTTCCTCTATAAATAGGATGTCCCTTAGCCTCTTTCACTCCTTTTAGAACCCTAATTGAAAGTGAGAAAAAGAGAAAGAGAAGGAAAAGAAGAAGAGAAGGAAAATTAAAGAAAAGACTAAGGAAGAGGAGGAAGTTCAGAGAAACCTCTGAATCTCAGCCAACTTCAGGTATGAACCTAATTCCCTTCATAAATTAAGAGCCTAGAATAGATTATGAAGAAGTTAGGATTAAGAGAAACCCAAATCATCCATCCATGGACGAGTTCCAAAGGAATCCATGGAAGTAATCATCATAGGCAATGGAAAGTGTGTAAAAATCATAGTTTGAGTCATAAAACAATCATAGAATGGACCATGAAAGTAAGCCAAAGGATCCAAACGTGAAGGAATGGACTTTAGAATGAAAGGTCGAATAAGGATACGTGTGGTCGCACGTAGGGTCAAATGATATCCGACCCTACAAGAGCACAGGATCAACCACATGCCCTCGGGAAGTCCCAGGGAGGGTGTAGTTGCACATAGGGTCGAATGGTATCCGACCCCATGTCCGACCCTACACCCTAGGGTCGTAGAAAACTACTACCCTAGGTGCTACCCTACTTGCGACCCTACGATTTTAGTTAGTTTAAAATATATTGGAATAAATTCTAATTAAAATCTATCGACATGTTAGGTCTTTCTAGTGATTTAAAAGTGATTCATAAATCTTGAACAAGGATCTACGCTCAATCAAAGGTGAGGGAACAAGACCTAAACTAATCGATTAATAATAAACTATTTTTGTTTATTGAGCCAACACTATGAATGATTTCGTGTTTGTATGATAATAATGTGCATATCACATGTCATCCAATATTCTTACTAATATTGTTCATGCATATTTAATTCTATTTATTTATAACATGATGATGATGATGATGCTAGGAATAAGCATGTGAATGTTTGTGTGTGGTTAGTGTACTTGATGCGAGTGGGGCATCAGGGGAAGTGTTATGCGGTGTTTGATCCGAACACTTTATCTTCATCTCTACTCAAGTCTTGACCACTAGCATCGTCGTATCGCCATTACCTTAGCAGTACTATTACGTCGTAGGGTATCAGGGGAGGTGGTCTCGGACCGTGTAGTCTCTGACTTTGCTGGGGAGCCTTAGCTCTATCTCTATGGACGTATTGAGGGATACTGGGGTGAGGCCTTGGATACATTGTTTGACATTAGGATTGGTTAGTTGCGAGCCCAGTTTGTAAGCCCTCGCCAACAGGGGTTTACGTGTTGGTGTGGGTAGGACATCAGGGGAAGTGTTATGCGATGTTTGATCCGGACACTTTAGCTTTATCTCTATTCCATGGTGGGGTGGATGTGGACGACAATGGTGTTTGATCCATTGGGTGGGCTTACACACCCTGTGTATAGAGGTGCGGCGGCCACCAAACCTTTCTATAGCACATTGCAAACTTATGGACCAGACCAACGATATGAATTGAATGCATGCATATGTTTGTTGCATTGTTTTGTTTGCTCACTGAGCTGTGATGTGTGCTCACCCTTTCGACGTCGAATGTTTTTAGTAGATGATGCAGGTACGACCGTAGAAGATTATATAAATGCCCCTATGTACGGACATGCTGCGGCGATGGACGCTGAAGTTATGATGGAGTCGCATGATTCGTCATGCGAATGCAACTCATGCATTTTTTTTATTAGATTTTGTTTAGATTATACAGAAAATGTAATTGATTATTTTACTTACTTAAGTCTTAGTCAAATGAAGATAATTGGAAATTTTATGTAAGACCCGTATTAAACTAACCAGTCTTACCACCTTGTACCAGGTCTACCTATCATGGTCGAGCCAAGTGGACCAAGTGCGTGAAGGAAATCACAAAATCAGGTATGACTTTGACCCAAAAATAGTAAATATGAGGGTAGGGTCGCATTCCTAAATAGGTAGGGTCGACCCCACCTCAACAGAAGTCCAACCCATGATTTTCTAATCCTAGGGTCGCATGACTAGAAAAACATAGGGTCGACGGATCCTGCGACCCTACGTGCAACCCTATGATGACAGACTGAAACCGTATATTAAGAAACTTTTCTAATTTCAAGGGGTCCATTCTTAATCTCGATGGGGATTATTTTGGAGGGTTTTCCTCTATAAATAGGACGTCCCTTAGCCTCTTTCACTCCTTTTAGAACCCTAATTGAAAGTGAGAGAAAGGGAAATAGAAGGAAGAGAAGAAGAAAAGAAGAGAAGGAAAATTGAAGAAAAGACTAAGGAAGAGGAGGAACTTCAGAGAAACCTCTGAATCTCAGCCAACTTTAGGTGTGAGTCAAATTCCCTTCATAAATTAAGAACCTGGAATGAAATATGAAGAAGTTAGGATTAGGAGAAACCCAAATTATCTATCCATGGATGAGTTTCAAAGGAATCTATGAAAGTAATCATCGTAGGCAATGGAAAGTGTGTAAAAATCATAGTTATGAGCCATAGAAGAATCTTAGAATGGACCTACGAGACCACAAGATCGATCACATGCCCTCAGAAAGTCCCAGGGAGGGGGTGGTCGCACATAGGGTCGATTGGTAACCGACTCCATGTCCGACCCTACACCCTAGGGTTGATTGGGTAACCGACCCTAGGTGCTACCCTACCCTGCGACCCTATGATTTCAGCTAGTCTAAATTTGTTGGAATTAATTCTAATTAGAATCTATCGACTTGTTAGATTTTCCTAGTGATTTAAAAGTGATTCTTAAAGCTTGAACGATGATCTACACTCAATCACTCAATCAAAGGTGAGGGAACAAGACCTAAACTAATTGAATAATAAAAAGCTATTTTTACTTATGGAGTCTGATACCATGATTGATTGATTCTATGCGTGTATGTGTGTATTGTGCATTTAACATGTCATCCATATATTCCTGCTATTACTATTCATGCATATTTAATTTTGTTTATTTATAACATGATGATGATGATGAAGCTAGGAATAGGCATGTAAATATTTGTGTGTGGTTAGCGTACTTGATGCGAGTAGGGCATCAGGGGGAGGACGTGACACTGTGGTTTTTCCTGATCACCAGACTCTTGCTCTATCTCTACTCAAGTCTTGTCCACTAACATCGTCGTATCGCCATTACCTTAGTAGAGCTATTACGTTGTAGGGCATCAGGGGAGGTGGTCTCGGACCGTGTAGTCTCTGACTCTGCCGGGGGGCCTTAGCTCTATCTCTATGGACGTATTGAGGGATGCTGGGGTGAGGCCTTGGATACACTGTTTGACATTAGGATTGGTTAGTTGCGATCCCAGTTTGCAAGCCCTCGCCAACAGGGGCTTACGTGTTGGTATGGGTGCATGTGGTACAACAATGTCGATACCCATTGGGTACACTGTTTCCATGGTGGGTTCATGTGGGATGAAAATGCCCATATTCATTGGGCAGCTTCACACACTCGTGTATAGAGGTGAGGCGGCCTCCAAACATTTATATTTCACATTGCAAACTTATCAAAACCAGACCACAGATATGAATTGAATGCATGCATATGTTTGTTGCATTGTTTTGTTTGCTCACTGAGCCGTGATGTGTGCTCACCCTTTTCGACGTCGAATATTTTAGTTGATGATGCGGGTACCACTGTTGAAGATTATATAAATGCTCTTGAGTACAGGCAAGCTGTGGCGATGGACGTTGAAGTGATGATGGAGTCGCATGATTCAACATGCGAGTGCAACTCCTGTGTTTTCAATTAGACTTTTATTTGGATTATACAGACAATGTATTTGAATTAATTATTTAAGTTTACGTCTTAGTCCTTTTGGAAATAATTGGTTAGATTCTTTATTTTATCACATTTAGATTCTCAGTTCATTTAATATTTAAAACTTCCGCTATTGTATATTTACTCTGATTATTGTTGTGGATGTGTATGGTTTAAGCAAACGGACACATCCTATTTAAGATCCTGGTTGAACCATTGGTTTTTGAGCGGTTCATCACACCATTCTGAATAGTACAAAATTGGGGTGTCACAACTTGGTTTTAGAGCTCTCAAGCCCTGTTTATTAAACCAGTATATTTCCACAAAGTTCGTGAACTGAGTTAGGATAAAATTTAAAAGATTTAATAAGAACACACTGTAAGCACCTGTGTTGTTTGAGACAAAGATTAAGAAAGAGAATAATGCACATATAAAAGGAGAAACAAGTTTTATATGCATCAAGTCAAAAGCACATTTATATACATATCCAAAGTGGAGTACAGTCCACAACCCAGACAGTTACTCTGTAGTACAAAAAGAAAAAGAAAAAGAAAATAGACATCATGGAGCTGGAGGTGATGGAAGAGGAGGTGCCTCGCGATCTCTGTCATAATCCTCATCATACATTCTAGTCAACCAGGCTACTTGAGTCTGGGTCGTTTGGAGACTAGCTGTCAACTTAGCCATCCGCTGATCAGACGCACGCTGAGCATCTAGAAGCTCTCCCACTCTCAAGTCCGTTATGCACTGAGCCTCTCTGATCTCACGCAGTAACCCCATCATATCATCAGATGGTGGGTGTGAAGGACCAGCCATGTGTGAAGAAGCCCGAGATGGACCAGCTCCAGTAGAATGTGGAGGTGATGGAGGAGGTATAGCGTCTACATCCATATACATTCGATCCTCATCCTCAGCATCGCTCCCATGGACCCTTGCTCCGGCTGCTACTGCTGCTGTTGCTGCTGCCTCAGTGTCTGCTATCTCTACCCGAGTACGATGATGCACCAGAGCGTTCCTCTCATCATCACTGACCTGAGCATCCCGCATGCCCATCCTACAGATGGCCTCCCAATCCAGCACCGATGAGGTCTTCTCCTGAATCCTCTCATCCACTAAATCAACACCTAGGCGGGTGAGCAGAGTAATGATCAGACGACTGTAGGGCAGGTTGCCTATCTGACCAGGCAGTGTAGCATGGATCATCGTCCTCGGGATAATATAAGGGAGGCAGACAGGCTGCCTAGTACAAATGCAGTAGAGGACGTACTGAGTCAACTGGGAGATCCTCTCATAGTGTCTACTCTGGGGTATCAGGTTGTGCTGGATGATCTTGCAGTACACCCGAGGCTCTGGACGTAGGTTGATTGCTTTCATCTCCCAGCGATCATCTCTGATAAGCTGACTGTCAATCTCAGCACGCATCTCCAAGGAAATGAACTGGGGCTCCCTGGGAGCACAATACACCAAAAGGACATCATTTGATATGCCCAGAAGATCATCCAACTGCTGGTAGTCAAAGAAAATCTCTACCCCTTTGGCGTAGCTCGTGATCTTGAGCTCCCTACCCCTCTCTGTGTCATTGCGATCCCCCACTACTTGGAGATTGCAATAGAACTGTCTCACCAAATTCAGACGGGTGCACGCGTCATAGGTGATCACAGGGAGCCAGCTCATGTCACCAAATGCCCCCTCCACGTTGAACAAGGCTAGACTAGCCAAGTCCACACAGCGACCCCCCTCTACCTTCTTACACTCATAGCGAGCATACTGAGCTTCGGTCTCGTTGGAGCAAAAACGAACTGGGTCATGAGCTCTAGGCACTTTGGTACGAGCCATATTATCTGCCAAAACAAAGAAAACAGATAATAAATCAGTAAAGATGAAAAATCCAAAAATTTTGGCATTATAACGGCATAAATTGGTCAAAAGCCTCACTTTTCACCCATACACTTGGGCAGGAGGACTTACATAGGTTCTAAATCATCCTGCAAGGCTCATATAGTTGGAAATTTCATTTTGAAAGATCAAATTTGAAGAAATTTCAATAAATTCAAAAAATCTCAAAAATTAGGTCAAAAATGGAAAATTTCAAGTTTCTCGATAACCAACCAATGAAATTTGAATATTTTTGAGGGCTTTCTTCCATTGGATGACCAATAGCAAAAGCCCCCAATAAAAATTAAATTAATGGTTAGAAAAAGTTTAATTTGAAGAAAACGATGTACATGGACAAAAACCTAGTTAGAAAGCTTTAAAAATGTGAAACAGTAAGAGAGCATACCTGAAGAGAAGGAGTGGGAGTCACGAATGGAAAATAAGATCACTAAACATGTAGGGGTCGATACTGTAGCAACTCAAAGAAACGGGTTGAGTTGGAAGAGAGGAGAAAGAATGGGAAATGAATCCAAAATCGGGTCTAAAAACCTAATTCTTGTTCGTAGGGTCGTAGAATTCAACCAAAACATGTGACCCTACATCAGACCCTACCATCGACCCTAGCCTCTCGGTGATCTGACAGAGAACTAGGGGTCAGACCTAGGGTCGGACAACTATCGACCCTACCATCAACCCAAGCCTCTCGGTGATCTGACAGAGAACTAGGGGTCAGACCTAGGGTCGGACAACTACTGACCCTACCATCGACCCTAGGCTCTCGGTGATCTGACAGAGAACTAGGGGTCGAACCTAGGGTCGGACATATACCGAACCTACCATCGACCCTAGGCTCTCGGTAAGCTGACATTTAAAGACAAGGAAGGAGCAGAGTTTAGTTTTGCGGGAACCAAACTTCCCCGTAAACGAAAACTCATCCTCTCTGCATTAAAGGCTATGAAATGCCTCGAAAAAGGAGGAGTTGGGTATCTAGTTTCAGTGGTCGACCTTACCAAGGAAGCACCACGAATGGAGGATATTGATGTGGTGCGTGACTTTCCAGTTCCTGAAGAACTACCAAGACTACCACCCATCCGAGCTATAGAATTTGCTATAGATCTGATACCCAGAGCCGCACCAGTATCTAAAGCACCCTCTCGAATGGCTGCTACTGAACTGAAGGAATTAAAAGTACAGTTACAGGAACTACTGGACAAGAGTTACATCAGACCTAGCATATCACCAGGGGAGCACCAGTATTATTCGTAAAGAAGAAGGACGGTAGTGTTTGACTGTGTATAGTCTACCGGGAACTGAATAAGTTGACAATCAAGAATCGATACCCATTGCCTCAGATCGATGATCTGTTCGATCAGTTGCAAGGTGCCAAGGTGTTCTCCAAGATCGATCTTCGGTCAGGATACCATTTGTAAGACCCGTATCGAACTAACCCGGTCTTACCACCTTGAACCAGGTCTACCCATCATGGTCGAGCCAAATGGATCAAGTGCGTGAGGGAGATCACGATCCCAGGTATTAAACTGACCCAAAAATACTAAAATAAGGGGGAGGGTCGCATACCCAGCAAGGCAGGGTCGGGCCTCCCAGTATAAAAGTCAGACCCTGAGTTTTTAACCGGGGGTCGGACATTTTAGAACCAGGGGTCGATGGGATCTCCGACCCCCTCATCGACCCCCAGTCTGTCGACAGAAACCGTGAATTAGGAACTTTCCAAATTTCAATGGGATTCTTTCCTAATCTCAATGGGACTTATTTTGGGAGTTTCTACTCTATAAATAGGACATCCCTAAGCCTCTTTCACTCCTTTTAGTACCCTAATTGCATTGATAGAAAGAGAAGAGAAGGAGAAGAGAAAGAGAAGAGAAGGAAAGTGGAGAAGAAGATCAAAGAGAAGGCTTCAGAGAAACAAGCCTAATTCTCAGGTATGGATACTATCTCCATGTAGTTCTACAGACCTTAGAATAGATAGTGAAGAGGGAATGATCTAGGAGAAACCCAAATCATCCATCCATGGTTAGGTTTTCATGGAAAATCATGGGGGGAGATCATAAAAACCATGTAGGGGAATAAACTATGGTTCTAAGCCATAGAACATGTATGTAATGGATTGTAGAAGCAAGCCATAGGACCTAAACACGAAGGAAGGGACTGTAGGATGAAAAATTGACTAAACCCAGGGGGGGGTCACACGGGGGGTCGATGGCCAATCGATCCTACCAGACCCTAACAATCGACCCCCAGTGTTTGAGAAGTCCAGAATCTGGGTGGTAGCACCCAGGGTCGATGGAACCTCCGACCCTGGCATCGACCCCCAGTTAACAGCATGCTTTTTAAAATTAGAATTAATTCTAATTAAATTCTATCGACTTGATTAGGTCTTCTAGTGATATAATATTGATATTTAGTTGATTCTTAAATCTTGAAAGAGGGCCTACGATCAAGCAAAGGTGAGGGAACAAGACCTAAACTAATTGGTTAATAATAAACTATTTTACTCTTGAGTCCAATGCCATTATTGATTCTATGCATGTATGCTTGTTATGTGCATTCAACATGTCATCCAATATTTCTATTATTACTGTTCATGCATATTTAAATTATTGTTTAAAACGTGATGATGATGATGATAGGAATAGGCATGTGGATGTATGTGTGTGGTTGGTGTGCTTGAAGCGAGCGAGTATCAGGAGGGTGTCATAGGCCGGGCCTCAGCATTCTTGCTCTATCTCTAACTCAAGTCTTGTCCACTGACATCGTCGTATCGCCATTACCTTAGCAGAACTATTACGTCGTAGGGTATGAGGGGAGGTAGTCTCGGACCGTGTAGTCTCTGACTCTACCAGGGGGCCTTAGCCCTATCTCTATGGACGTATTGAGGGATGCTGGGGTGAGGCCTTAGATACACTGATTGACATTATGATTGGTTAGTTGCGAGCTCAGTTTGCAAGCCCTCGCCAGCAGGGGCTTACGTGTTGGTATGGGCAACGAGTACAGCAATAAACGTAACCTTTACGTGTACATTGTCCATGGTGGGTGCATGTGGGATGACAATAAATGTTACCTTTGGATGGCTTCACACACTCGTGTATAGAGGTGTGGCGTCAATAAACATAACCTTTGGCCACCTATCATTTCTATAGCACAATGCAAACTTATTTTCCAGACCAAAGATATGAATTGAATGCATGCATATGTTTGTTGCATTGTTTTGTTTGCTCACTGAGCCATGATGTGTGCTCACTCTCTCGACGTCGAATATTTTTAGTTGATGATGCAGGAACTACGATCGAAGATTATATGAGTGCTCCGGTGTACGCGTGTGTTGCTGCAATGGAAGCCGAAGACTTAGTGGATACGCATGACCCCTCATGCGAGTGCAACTCATGCGTATTCTATTAGAATTTTATTTGAATTTATAAGGGGATGTAATTGATATTCTATTTATTTATGTCTCAGTTGATACAACAATAACTTAATATTTTAATTATGATTATTACAGTTAGATTTCTCAGTTCATTTTCTATAAGACTTCCGTTATTGTGTATTTATTCTGATTATGGTTGTGGATGTGCATGGTTTTATTTTTAATGGACATAGCCTATTGGAGATTCTGGTTGAACCGTTGGTTTATTAGCGGTTCATCACACTGTTCTGAATGGTGCAGAATTGGGGTGTGACAACTTGGTATCAGAGCATCTCAGGCCTTGTCTGTGAAACCGTATACTTCCACAAAAGGTCGTGAACTGAGATAGGATAAAAATTTAAAAGATGTAAAAATAACACACTATAAACATCTGTGTTGTTTGAGACTAAACTGAAAGAGAATAATGCATCTATTAAATGAGAAACAAATTTATATACAATCAAAAGAAAGAACAAATGTTTATATATATATATGATTTAAGCAGAGTACAGTCCACAGTCCGGACAGTTACTCCGAAGTACAAAAAGAAAGATAAAAGAAATACATCAAGAAGCTGGAGGTGATGGGGGAGACGATCCCTCACGGTCTCTATCATAGTCCTCAGCGTAGATTCTAGTCAACCAAGCTATCTGAGTCTGGGTCGTCTGGAGATTAGCTGTGAGATCAGCCACCCGCTGGTCAGTCACACACTGAGCATCCCTCAACTCTCCCATCCGCTGATCCGACACGCACTGAGCAACTAGAAGCTCTCCCACCCACTGATCGGACAAGCGCTGAGCCTCTAGAAAGTCTCCCATCCTCAAGTCAGACATATGCTGAGTCTCTCGTACCTCATGCAATATCCCCATCATGTCACTAGAAGGAGCATACGAAGGACCAACTGCATGCGAAGAACCAACTGAAGAAGACGGACCAGCTCCTATAGCATGAGTAGGTAATGGAGGAGGTATGCCATCTACATCCATGTATAGTTGATCGTCATCATCCCCATGAACCCCTGCTCCAGCGGCTGCTGCTGCTGCCACAGCATCAGCCATCTCCACTAGAGTGCAAGGCGCAACATCGCGTTCCTCTCCTCATCGCTGACCTGGGCATCCCGCATGCCCTTCTTGCAAATAGCCTCCCAATCCAGAGGCGATGAGAAGGATTTCTCCTGAATCTTCTCATCCAATAAATCAAACCCCAGACGGGTAAGCAAGGTAGTGATCATGCGTCCATAAGGAAGGTTGCCAGTGTGACTGGGCAACGTGGCACTGATCATTGTCCGCATGATGATATAGGGAAGGCAGACGGGCTGCCTAGTGCATATGCAGTACAACAGATATTGGGTCAACTGGGAGACCCTCTCGTAATGACCACTCTATGGTATTAGGTTATGCTGAATGATCTTGCAGTATACCCGTGGATCTGAACGCAGATAACTCGCTTTCATCTCCTGGCGATTAGGTCTGATGAGCTAATGATCGATCTCAGCCCTCATCTATAAAGAAAAGAACTGGGGCTCTCCAGGAGCACAGAACACCAAGGGGCCAGCATAGGAAATGCCCAACAAGTCGGCTAGCTGCTGATAATCAAATGAAACATCAACCCCCTTGATGTAGCTGGTGATCTGAAGCTCACCACCTCTCTCAACATCATTGTAATCTCCCACTACTTGGAGATTACAGTAGAACTGGCGTACCAAGTCAGGATGGGTACAGGCGTCATAGGTGATGACAGGAAGCCATCCCATATCACCAAAGGCCCCCTCCACATTAAACAAGGCTAAGCTAGCCAAGTCCACTTTGCGGCCTCCCTCTACCTTCTTGTGAGCATAGTGGGCATACTGCGTCTCGGCTTCATTGGAACGGAAGCAAAGACGGTCACGAACCCTGGGTACCTTGGTACGAGCCATAGTATTTGCAAATAAGAAATAAAAACAAATAATGGCTTGATAGAGAGGAAAAACCCAAAATTTTGACATAATAACGACGTAAATTGGTCAAAAGCCTCACTTTTCACCCATACACGTGGGCAGGAGGACTTACATAGATCCTAAACTATCCTATGAGACTCATACAGTCAGAAATTTCAACTAATGAGATTGAATTGGAAGAAATTTCAAGAAATTCAAAATCTTGACAAAATTAGGGCAAAAAGAGTAAATTTTGAGTTTCTCGATAACCAACCGATGAAACTCAAATATTTTTGAGGGCTTTCATTCCTTGAGTCACCAACAACAAAATCCCCCAATAAAATTGAATTTTTACGGTTGGAAAAAGTTTAATTTGAAAAATACGAGATATACGAGCAAAAACCTAGGTAATGAAACCTAAAAACATGAAAATGTAAAAGACATACCTGTAGCGGAGGTGTAGACGACGAAACAAGGAGTGCAAACCACCAACGGATCGGAGTTGTCACTGTAACAACTCAGAGAAACGAGATGAGTCGAAGCGGAGAAGAAAGAATGGGAAATGGACTTTGAATCGGAACTTAAAAATTTGATTTTTAGTCCGGGGGTCGGAAAATTCGATTAAAACAATCGACCCCCACATTGACCCTCGGCTCTCGGTGATCTGACAGAGAACTAGGGGTCGCACCCTGGGTCGGACAACCTCTGACCCCCCCATCGACCCCCGGCTCTCGGGAAGAATGGGTGATTTCTCAGGGTCACAGACTGAGGGTCGGACATCCATCGACCCCCACCATTGACCCTATAGTGAAAATACAGCATTTTCGACAGAATGATCTGAAAATTTTGAAATTTACAATTGTTAGTGGTTTTAAAATATGAGAATGAAGTATTTAATGATTGTCTCTCGTGTTCAATGATTTCAAGCAATCCTACTATTAGATTAATTAATGGCGGGACGCAGAGTAACCAGACAGAGCCGTAACTCTATTCCACCACCACCACCTGTGGGGGAAGATAACCAGACACACCCGAAAACACAGGGGAACACGAACACGGCACCGTCCATCATAAATGGGCAGACAAATCCTATAAATCTGCCAGCTCCACCTACAGACTTGGCCACAGTCGTAATGAACTTGGCCCAACAGCTGCAGCAAATGCAACAGGCACAAGCTACTATACAAGCTGCCATAGGCATAACTCTTCCAGCTGCACAAACACCTCCAATGCCAGCTGGACAGGAAAGCACAACACCAGGGGGGAGTAACACAGTACCCCACGCACCTCAGACTCCTATCATTCAGGCTCAAGTACAAAATCCTGAGATAGCTCAAGGTGGATATCAATACCAACCACCTATGTATGGAGCATATGTCCACAGCCACTAGACCACTCCAGACTGGTGGAGCGTTTTTTGAAACTGAAGCCCAGAGAATTTAATTGCAAGCCAGTAGATCCTTTATGGCCGGCACACTGGGTTGACGAAAAGGAAAGAAACTTAATGATGATGACATTAAACGAAGAAGAAAAAATGTTGTGTGCCACCTTTATGCAGAAAGGAGATGCACACCATTGGTAGAGGTCTACCAGGACGTATTTACTTACAAAGCACGCCCAACTGACTTGGGGTATTTATAAAGAGGCGTTCTTTGAGAAGTAATTTCCGAGAAGTTTCAGAGATTCTATGGAAAGAGAGTTCCTGAGTTTATATCAGGGGCAGATGACCGTGGATGCGTATCAACAACGTTATGAAGAGTTGTTCTTCTTTGCACCCACCAGTATGCAAGAGGAAAACACAAAGACCCGAAGGTTTGTCATGGGACTTAGGGGAAGCATCCGCAAGCACGTTCTGGGACATGAAAAGAAAATCTATAATGAAGCGGCACAAATTGCTCGAGTTATAGAATCGAGCCAGAAGGAGAGTTATTTCATGCAAAACAGAGGTATAAAAAGGCCAGCTGGAAATTCATATAATGGAGGGAATAACAAGACATTCAAACCCTTCCGTGCTCAAGGCTTTACCGTTGCAACCAAGACTACTCCCGTAGTTCAACAGCAACACAAGACAATTACTGAAGGGATATAATGTTTTAACTGCAACCAAGTGGGACATATAGCAAGGGAATGTCCTAAGCCCAAGAAGCAGCTACATCAAGGACGAGTTTACGCAGTTACATCGGAGGATGCTGCCGCATCGCCTGATGTGGTCACAAGTATGACTTACATTTTTTAATTAGTTGTATTACATTGTATGAGCATGTAGACTAAACCAAAACAAATCACAGGTATCGTACCTATTAATGGCATTCCCGCCAGAGTACTCTTTGATTCAGGAGCTACTCATTCCTTTATATCTGTGACATTTGGAAAGAAGTTAAATCTACCCCTTAAATCCTTAGACTACAAACTACTTGTACGATCACCTATGGGATTAGAAGTGGAGTTAGAAAAAGGTTATGAACCATGTCTAGTTCTTATTGATGAAAAGACCTTGGATGCAACCTTGATCCAATTTGAGATGGCAAACTTTGACGTCATCTTGGGAATGGACTGAATAGTTTGGCATTCTGCAAACCTATTGTGTGCCGAAAAGAAGCTGACATTTAAAGACAAAGAAGGAGCAGAGTTTAGTTTTTTGGGAACCAAACTTCCCCGTAAACGAAAGCTCATACTCTCGGCGCTAAAGGCTAAGAAGTGCCTTGAGAAAGGAGCAGTCAGGTATTTAGTATCAGTGGTCGACCTTACCAAGGAAGCACCATGAATGGAAGATATTGACGTCGTGTGGGACTATCCAGACATATTTCCTAAAGAATTACCAGGATTACCATTGACTCCTCGAGTAGTTGACACAGTTTGGGTGATTGTAGACTGCCTGACTAAAACAGCTCGCTTTATACCTATACGACCTCAGTATACCCTGGAGAGGTTAGCTTAGCTGTATGTGGATAACATTGTGCGATTACACGGTGTACCTAAAAGCATTGTCTCTGATAGAGATCCACGATTTACTTCAAAGTTTTGGGAAGGATTACAAAAGGCTATGGGTACAACATTGAAGTTTAGTACTGCATTCCACCCACAGACAGATGGACAGTCAGAGCGTACAATTCAAATTCTAGAAGATATGCTTCGAGCATGTGTAATTGATTTTAAAGGATCATGGGATGAAAAGTTACCACTGATTGAGTTCGCTTATAATAATAGCTATTAGGCTACTATACAGATGTCACCCTATGAAGCACTGTATGGCAGAAAGTGTCGAACTCCCTTGTTTTGGAATGAAGTTGGGGAACGTAGTATTGTTGGACTGGAATTTGTTGAAGAGACTTGTCGAGTGGTCGACATTATCAAAGAAAGAGTGAGAACAGCTCAGAATCGTCAGAAGCATTATGCCGATACCCGATGCGGAGACCTTGAGTTCGTCATGGTGATAAAGTATTCTTAAAAGTATCGCCTATGCGAGGATTGAAACGGTTCAGACAGAAAGGGAAACTGTCACACCCCAATTCTGATCCAACCAGAATGGTGTGAGTGAACCGTCATTGAACCAACGGTTCATACCAGGATCTCGAATAGGCCGTGCCCACTCATACAAACTATCATACATAACCACAATCAGAGTATAATAGTACAGAAGAAGTCTTTAAAATAGAATGAACTGAGATCTAATGATAAATTAAATAAGTATCCAATTATTCAAATTCAAACATAAAATAAATATCTTTTACATCCCTTTAATATCCAATGAAAATAACTGAAACGAATAAACAAAATACAATCACAGGTACACGCAGAAAGGACACTCGCATGAAACGTCATGCTCGTCCTCTTCTGCCTGTACACTCAAAGCAACAACGTCACCATACGCCGGAGCGTTCACATAGTCGTCAACAGTGTAACCTGCATCAACATCTAAAACAATGTGTACACGAAGGGGTGAGCTCACAACTTAGCTCAGTAAGACAATCAGACAATTTCACAATATTATGCATGAGTAACAATCATTTTATGCTGTGGTCTGGTTTTAAGTTTGCAATGTGCTATAGAAAGGTTTGGTGGCCCCCGCACCTCTATACACGAGTGTGTGGCACCTCATGGATCACACCCCCATTGGCCCACATGCACCCATCATGGAATAGAGATAGAGCTAAGATACCCCCGTACCTCCCCTGATGCTCTACCCATACCAGTACCTAAGCCCCTACTGGCCAGGGCTCGCAAACTGGGCTCGCAACTAACCAATCCTATATGTCATCAATGTATGCTCTATCCCAGCACAGCCATCTACGGCATAGAGATAGAGCTAAGGCATTCCCACACCTCCCCTGATGCCCTATCCGCAACTAACCCACTAGGATAGATACAATACGCGGTAGACCCTATCCCAACATAACTCCCTACGGCATAGAGATAGAGCTAAAGCATCGTGGACAAGCCAGCGTCGACCTCGGAGACCATAGTGCCACATAACCATGGCCAGGCCAGCATCAACATCGGAGACCATCGTACCACGACCTTCCCCTGATGCCCCACCCGTACCAAGCATGTTAAGACAGAATACTACAAAAGGTGCTAGTGTGAGGAGCGATCCCAGGCCCATGCCCCACTCCACACACTAACGAAAACAATCACATGCTTAACAATCACATCCTAACAATGCATGAACAATAATAATAACTGAAAGTAAAGGATGGCATGTAAATATGCACAAACAACA
The DNA here is from genome assembly GCA_028583415.1 of Protea cynaroides. Taxonomy (NCBI): domain Eukaryota; kingdom Viridiplantae; phylum Streptophyta; class Magnoliopsida; order Proteales; family Proteaceae; genus Protea; species Protea cynaroides. Next base: position 20,011,920 of record CM053270.1, read on the forward strand.
CATCATATATATATTTAGGTTATTAACAAAGATTTACTGTCCATTAATTATTAGGTTTAGGTCAGATTCCCTTACCTGACGCTCATTTGATAGCTTGCTCCACGTCGCAAGATCCAAACGGGAAGTCACAAAGTCCTACAATATTATTAGGGTTTCATTAGAATATATTGCTTAGGGTTTCATGTTGGTCGGAAACCAACATGGTTACAAAATACCCTCACAGAGCTGACCGGTGGCATGTACCGGTCGCAGCTCTGTGGGAAAGTCTGGTGACCGGTATGGTCAGCCGGTCCCCACAGACCAGCCTCCCGAGGGATTCCGGTGGCAACATACCGGTCGCACTATGTGCAACCGGTATAGTCGACCGGTATGTCTCCGGAAGACCATACATGGGTTTTTCGACTGCCGTCGATCATCCTCCCTGGATTTCCAAGGTTTCTCCTATCCATTCTAAGTCTAAACTTGGAGTTAGAGTTATCCCCAACTCATTCAAGTCTTATTTTGATGAATATCATCTCGAAACTTGAATCTAGGGTTTGACGGCAACTTAGGGTTCATTGGCCAATTTAGGGTTTTAGATCAATACCTACTTTGCATGGTATTGATTCACCCACACAACTAACATAGGGTTAGAAGATTGATTCAAACACTTACCGTTGACTGGCGTAGAGTGAGCTTCGTCAAACAGCAATGGCGGCACCTTCTTCTTCTTCCTAGCTTCCTCTCCTTTCCAACCTCCTTCTCCTCTCTAGGGTTTGTGAGAGAAAATGGAAAGGATTTGAGAAGGTTTAAGGGTGTATTTATAGGCTAGACTTAGGGTTTAGTAACCCTATTAGGATTAGGAAAGTCTTACAATTCGAAATCAGGAAAGTGGGACCCTTAGAAGTCAATTTCTGGATTTCCACACTCAGTTGCGCAGAGCTGACCGGTCGACCGGTACCAAGACCGGTACCATCGACCGGTCAACATAAAATCATGTTGATTTGATCGTTTTTGGTCCGATTTCATATCTGTTTGTCATCCGCTCGTCCCGCCTGGCCCGGTGATGATCGGAAGACCTGCTACGACACAAAACCAAGGTTTAGACCGGGTTTACGGAGTGCGGGTCTTACAACTCCCCCACCCTTAAAAGAAATTTCATCCCAAAATTTGCATGTAGGTTTCACAACTCCCCCACCCTTAAAAGAAATTTCGGCCTCGAAATTTGAACATACCTTGATCGTCGAAAAGGTTAGGGTACTCCTTCCTCATCGCGCTCTTCTCTTCCCAAGTAATTTCCTCCACATTTTGGCTTCTCCAATGCACCTTCACATAATGGATGTCCTTGGTTCGAAGTTGCTGGACTTTTCGACTTGAGAGCATCACAGGCACCACTTTGAATGTTAAGTCTTCAGTCAAGTCTGGGGGATCAGCGGTCAAGATGTGCGATGGATCTCTGACATACTTCTTCAGTAATGATACGTGGAACACATTATGAACACTAGACATAGATGGTGGTAGAGCCAATTGATATGCTACATTACAACTTCGGGTTAATATCTCATACAGTCCCACATACTTGGGGCAAAGCTTTCCCTTCTTACCAAACTGTTTCAGACCTCGCACCGGTGATACCTTCAAGAATACTTTGTCACCCACTGCAAACTCCAGATCTCGATGTCGATTATCCGCATAGTGCTTCTGTCGAACTTGAGCTGTCTTTACTCTCTCCTTGATTTGATCAATCACTCGGCAAGTTTCTTCAACAAACTCCGGTCCTACAATTCTTCTTTCTCCCACCTCGTTTCATAATAGAGGTGTACAACACTTCTTCCCATAGAGTGATTCATATGGGGCCATCTGAATTGTAGCCTGATAAATGTTGTTATAAGAAAACTCGATAAGTGATAGCTTCTCATCCCAAGCTCCCTTGAAATCTATTGCACAAGCTCGGAGCATATCTTCTAAAATTTGAATAGTTCGTTCTGACTGTCCGTCTGTCTGAGGGTGAAATGTTGTACTGAAATTCAACTTGGTTCCCATAGCTTTCTGTAATCCTTCCCAGAACTTTGATGTAAAACGGGGATCTCTGTCAGATACTATACTCTCTGGAACGCCGTGAAGTCTGACTATATTATCAATATATAACTTGGCCAGTTTCTCCATGGTATACTGAGGTCTGACCGCAATAAATCGAGCTGTCTTGGTGAGTCGGTCGACTATAACCCAAACTGCATCCACTGACCTTGGTGTCAAAGGTAGGCTAGTGACAAAATCCATGGTAATGCAATCCCACTTCCATGCAGGTTTCGATAATGGCTGTAGCAAACCTGTGGGTCTCTGCCTTTCGGCTTTAACTTGTTGACAATTCAGACACTGGAACACGAAACGAGCTATATCTGCTTTCATACCCCTCCACCAATATAGTCTTCTTAAATCATGGTACATTTTGGTACTTCCTGGATGTACCGAATATGGAGTGTAATGAGCTTCCGTCATAACTCGATCTCTGATATTGCAGTCTTCACTCTCAGGTATGCATAACCGTCCATGATACCTGAGTACCTTGTCTGAATCCAAGGTAAAGTCAGAATTGCTTGTACCCTTCTCTAAGTCTTCTTGCACTGTCTTGAGATGTGGATCCTGTAGGATTGCTACCTTGACTTCATCAACTAGATCCGGTGAGATCTTCAAAGCTGCGAACATCATGGTGAACTTATGAATTAAGCCTTGCTCGACTGGATCTTCTGCAATTTCAATTATATACTCTTCATCACCTTCGATTGAACTTGAAGCTGCGGCACATAATGCAGCATTTGTACTTGGTCCTGCCTCAGGTTTCGATGCCCACTTTCTTCTTAAGGCATCGGCCACCACATTTGCTTTACCCGGATGGTACTGGATGTCACAATCATAATCTTTCAACAATTCCAACCATCTCCTCTGTCTCATATTCAGATCCTTCTGAGTGAAAAGATAAGTTAAGCTCTTGTGATCTGACTTGATCTGAAACTTCTCACCGTACAAGTAGTGTCTCCAAGTCTTGATTGCATGTATAACCGCTGCTAGCTCCAAATCATGGGTAGGATAGTTCTTTTCATGCTCTTTTAACTGTCTTGATGCGTAAGCAATCACCTGTTCTCCTTGCATCAATACACACCCAATACCCAACCCTGAAGCATCCGTATATAAAGTAAACGGTACGCTTGGTTCTGGGATGGTCAAGATAGGTGCAGAGACTAGTCTTGACTTCAAAGTCTGAAAGCACTTCTCATACTCATCTGTCCATAAGAATTTCTCTCCCTTCTTGGTCAATCTGGTGAGTGGAACAACGATCCTGGAGTAATCTTCCACGAATCTTCTATAATAACCAGCCAACCCAAGGAAACTACGAATCTCCGCAACAGATTTTGGTGCTTCCCATCCTACTATAGCAGCTATCTTACTTGGATCAACCTTGATACCGTCTTCAGATACAACATGGCCCAAGAAAGCCACTTCCTTCAGCCAAAACTCGCACTTCTTGAACTTAGCATAAAGCTTTTCTTGTCTCAGCCGTTGTAGGGCTGCCCTCAAATATGCTGTATGAGTCTCCATGTCCTTAGAGTAGATCAACATGTCATCGATGAATACGATGACCGAAGTGTCCAACATATCATGAAACACTCGGTTCATCAGTTCCATGAATGACGCTGGGGCGTTGGTCAACCCGAATGACATGACTAGAAACTCATAATGCCCATACCTCGTCCTGAAATATCTCAGGCCTTGATCTTCAGTTGGTGATACCCCGATCGGAGATCAATCTTTGAGAAAACCTTTGCACCCTGCAATTGATCAAACAGATCATCGATTCTAGGCAAGGGATACCGATTCTTGATCGTTAACTTGTTCAGTTCACGGTAGTCAATGCATAGTCTTACACTTTCGTCTTTCTTCTTGACGAATAATACAGGTGCTCCCCAAGGCGATATACTAGGTCGTATGAAACCCTTATCCAACAATTCTTGTAACTGGGTCTTCAACTCCTTTAACTCGGTAGGGGCCATTCTGTATGGTGCTTTGGATACCGGCGCCGAGCCTGGCATAAGGTCTATTACAAACTCTGTAGCCCTGTCCAACGGTAGACCTGGAAGTTCCTCTGGAAATACATCTGGGAACTCTCGAACCACATCTATATCTTCCATCTTGTGTGATTCCGTCGTGATATCAACTACCGATACTAGGTACCCCACTCCCCCCTTCTCTAAGCATCTCTTAGCTTTTAGGGCGGAGAGAATCAGCTTCCGCTTCCTAGATAGCCTGATCCCAGTGAAGCTATATTCCCTTCCCTTTTTGTCAGTAAGCACAAGCTTCCTTTCACTACATAATAGGACGGCCGAATGATGGCCTAGCCAATCCATTCCCAAAATGACATCAAAGTCTGCCATCTCGAGTAGTACTAGGCTTGCTTTTAAGTCTCGGCCCTCAATACATACAGTACATGGTCCGTAATATTTGGTCAAAGCCACTTCGACTCCTAGTGGAGAGCGAACTATCAAGCTTGGGTTCAAATGCTTGATTGGTAACTCCATTCGCTTCCCAAAAGAAATAGAAACAAAGGAGTGCGTGGCCCCAGAGTCAAATAGTACTCTGGCAGGTATACTAGCTACATTTACAATTCCTGGAATTTTATTATCCCTTAGTTCTACATGCGCATACACACAATGAAAATAGTAAGCCAAATAGTAAGGGATAGAGTCATACCATTGACCACATCAGGTGATGCAGCTGCTTCTTCAGTGGTGACCGCATCAACTTTTCCTTGCTGGGGAGGTTGCTTCTTAGGTAGAGTGCAAGCCCTTGCAATATGACCCACTTGCTGACAGTTGAAACATTTGATATTCGGGTTGAATCCGGCATTCTGTGGCACAGGTGGTGCCGTATTGTTCCTTGCAGGCACTATAGCGGTCTGAGCCCTGTATGGGCGGAAGGGTCTATTGTTACCGCCACCCGAACTCTCAATAGCGGGTCTCTTCACTCCCCTATTCTGGGCGAAGAAGCTGTCCCTCTGACTGGACTCTATCACCCTCGCAACCTGCACAGCCTCATTATAGATTTTCTTGTCCAGACCTAAGATGTGCTCTCTGATGCTTCCACGTAGTCCCATGGTGAACCTACGTGTCTTGGTCTCTTCTTCTTGCATACTTGCCGGTGCGAAGAAAAATAACTTCTCGTACCTCTGCTGATAAGCATCCACAGTCGATTGAGACTGTTGCAAATTAAGGAACTCCTTCTCCATCTGATCTCTGAAGCTCTTTGGAAAATACTTATCGAAGAAGGCAACCTTGAACACTTCCCAATCAACCTATTTATGCTTCGTCTCCAGGTATGCCCGTGTAGAATTTCACCAAGCATTTGCGTCTTCTTTCAGCATATGAGTGGCAAATAAGACCTTTTCCTCCTCTGTACAGATCATTAGTCGGAAATTTTTCTCCATCTCTGCAACCCACTGTGCTGGCCACAATGGTCTCCCTATCTTACCGGTGAACGATGAAGGCTTCAACTTCAGGAATCTATCCACCGCTCTGCTCAGATCATGCTGTCCCTGAGTGTTCATTCCATACCATGGTGGTGGATACGGATAGGCTCCCGGGTACGCAGAAGGCGACGGAAACTGGTGCGGTGGTGGTACATTCTGTGCTTGGCCCATCGGCCTTGGGCTACCCTACATCGGCTGTGAAGTATTTTTCTCTCCAGACTCAGGTGTACCTCCAGTGGGAATAGAACCCGGTGGCCTGAACATCTTCAGTATCTCGCTCAGGAATTCTTTCTGCTGAGCTTGCATCTGATAGACCAAGTTTGTAATAATGGTCTCCGAATTCCTGTGAGGTGGCCCAGGCAAATTTGTTGTTACTTTTGGAACCTGTTCCTCCTCAACTTCTGGGCTTGGCTCTCTAACATGGCCTTGTTCAACCTGTTCTTCTTCCTCAAGGCGCATCCTGGCCTGATGACGCTTTCGACCCCTATGACCGTTTCCGCCCACCATCTCAGACTATTCTGTTTGAATCTGAGAAGAAGACATAACACATGAGAATGAAGCAATAGTGGTGTTAGTCTTGAACAATATAAGGCGAAACAGTTGCAAAAAGGAATACTTAAATTTACAAAATTTTAAAATTTTTCTGAGATTTTTCTGGCTAATCAGGTGCTGACCGGTCGCAACATACCGGTCGACACCCTATATACAGTGTTGCGACCGGTATAGTCGACTGGTCAGAATTAAAATTCTGACCGAGACATAGCGGTCGCACGCCTGGGGAGATACCGGTCGACCGGTATAGGCAAAACCGTCGACCGGTATGCCCAGAACTGGCTTTAAAATCGCGAAAAGTGAGAAAATTTCTCACTTTTCTTTCTCTTTTCTCTCCGGTGGCAATTCCCTCTGCCAAACCGAGTTGCTATAGTCCGGCCGGTGACCTTAGAAGCCGATTCCTTCCGTTCAAAGCGTAGAACATCGTCTCCAGGTAGGTCTCTTCCCTCTCTTTCAAGTTTTTAGATATTTTCCATATCGACTTTATGTAAAAATTTAGGTTTTTCATTGATTGAGATGTTCCAACCGTAGGAACTCTTTTCCTTCGGCTTGGAAAGGGTTTAGGGACCCCCAAGAGAAAAATCCCTCAACCAATTTGAGGTTTCACCGAATGGTTTTCATAAAAAATCGTATTTTTACAACTTTTGACCTAGGTCTTCAAAATTTTCGAAATTTCTTGATTTTTCTTAATTTCTTGAAATTTCTTATTGTAATTGCTTGTGATTGATTTGTCGAAGAGTGTGGGGGTTACGTAAGTCCTCCTCCCCATGTTTTTGGGTGAGTTTGAGGCTTTTTCCCAATTTACTGTCGTTATGCTGTCGAAATTTCGACAATTTCTAACATTTTCATCTTGTTTTCTTTTGTTTTGCAGTTAAAATGGCCTCGAGTTCACGTGCTCCCCAGCCACCAGTTCCCCAACTTGACGAGCACTGGTTTCGTTCTATAGAAGCACAGGCTCGATTCCCGTGGTTTGATAACAAGAGCATAGAATCTGGGCGTCGGGTTAACCTGGATCAGCTGGAGAGATTCGATGTGCGAGCCGCTTTCAACGCGCTTGGGTGGGTACCGGTAATATCCTACACTGATACCACCCGTCCCAATCTGATTAAGCATTTCTATGCTAACCTGGAGTTGCATGGAGATGTTAACGATCCCAACCAGGGTAGGGATTTGCGCATCACTAGCTATGTCAGGGGTGTACCTATCTCATTCAACACCCACCAGCTGGCCGACCTTCTAGGGGTTCCTAATGATGGAGACCTAGTGTATTGCCCTCCCAAAGCGAAGGGCTATCTGACTGAGGATCTGCGCCGAGAGATAGCAGATCAGATACTAAACCCTAGAGCTCCCATGAAGGCGGCTAGCTTGAGACCTGGGGGAGCGGGTCTCTCTCCCTTACCTCATCATCAGGACCATGCATCAGGCGACCCTGGCCGATCAGGCCAGTAACCTTCCATACGGTCGTCTCATTACCTTCCTACTACGTCGCCTAGGCGTGAGCATGAGAGGCGAGGTGACCGTTGAGGATACTATGACCTCCAACATAGACTGGGACGCCATTCAGAGGATGCAGATGGTTGACCTGCCTGTTAGCGATGACAAGTTGGAGGCTCGCCCTCGCCCACTTGGGAGGGTAGCAGCCGCGGCGGCAGCAGCAGCAGCAGCCAATGCGGCTTATGCAACCGAGCTAGAGCGTGATGATGACGAGGATAGAGCCAAGGGTGTACCAGTGTCAGCTCCACAGCCTACATCTACAGCACCACCATCTACCTCTACAGCTGGACCATCTCAGCCTCCCTCCGACACCATGATGGGTATGATTATGGAGATCAGGGACACTCAGCGTGAGATGAGCCGCGACTTGGCGCAGTTGGCTCGCAGTCTCAGAGTCACACAGGATCAGGTGCACTGGCTCAGGGTCTCTTACCAGCGAGATTAGGATATAATAGACCCTATTCCTCCCAGGCCCCCTACCCCATGATTTACTTTCACTTTCTCTTTTTGACAGTTTATATAACAGGGTAACTGTCCGGTTTGTGGACTGTACCCTGTAGCACTATTTCATTTGCGACACTTTTCTTTTAATGAAATTTTATGTTTCACCTAACTAGTGTATGTGCACATGTTAAGTTCCATATACAGAATAGTACATTATTCTCTTTCTTAATCCGTCTCAGGTATCAAACAATGCTTAGGGTGTGTTTATATTAAGATTTTTAAATTTTTCCTAACTCAGTTCATCGACTTAGTTAAGTGCAATATGGTTTGTTGGACAGAGCCCGAGAGCTCTGATACCAAGTTGTCACACCCCAATTCTGATCCATCCAGAATGGTGTGAGTGAACCGTCATTGAACCAACGGTTCACACCAGGATCTCGAATAGGCCGTGTCCACTCATACAAACCATCACACATAACCACAATCAGAGTATAATAGTATAGCGGAAGTCTTTAAAATAGAATGAACTGAGTATCTAATGATAAATTAAATAAGTATCCAATTATTCAAATTCAAACATAAAATAAATATCTTTTACATCCCTTTAATATCCAACGAAAATAACTGAAACGAATAAACAAAATCCAATCACAGGAACACGCAGAAAGGGCACTCGCATGAAGCGTCATGCTCGTCCTCTCCTGCTTGTACACTCAAAGCAGCAACGTCACCATACGCCTGAGCGTTCACATAGTCGTCAATAGTGTAACCTGCATCAACATCTAAAACAATGTGTACACGAAGGGGTGAGCTCACAACTTAGCTCAGTAAGACAATCAGACAATTTCACAACATTATGCATGAGTAACAATCAGTTTATGCTGTGGTCTGGTTTTAAGTTTGCAATGTGCTATAGAAAGGTTTGGTAGCCCCCGCACCTCTATACACGAGTGTGTGGCACCTCATGGATCACACCCCCATTGGCCCACATGCACCCATCATGGAATAGAGATAGAGCTAAGATACCCCCGTACCTCCCCTGATGCTCTACCCATACCAGTACCTAAGCCCCTACTGGCCAGGGCTCGCAAACTGGGCTCGCAACTAACCAATCCTATATGTCATCAATGTATGCTCTATCCCAGCACAGCCGTCTACGACATAGAGATAGAGCTAAGGCATTCCCACACCTCCCCTGATGCCCTATCCGCAACTAACCCACTAGGATAGATACAATATGCGGTAGACCCTATCCCAACATAACTCCCTACGGCACAGAGATAGAGCTAAAACATCGTGGACAAGCCAACGTCGACCTCGGAGACCACAGTGCCACATAACCATGGCCAGGCCAGCATCAACATCGGAGACCACCGTACCACGATCTTCCCCTGATGCCCCACCCGTACCAAGCATGTTAAGACAAAATACTACAAAAGGTGCTAGTGTGAGGAGCGATCCCAGGCCCATGCCCCACTCCACACACTAACGAAAACAATCACATGCTTAACAATCACATCCTAACAATGCATGAACAATAATAATAACTGAAAGTAAAGGATGGCATGTGAATATGCACAAACAAAGATTTACTGTCCATTAATTATTAGGTTTAGGTCAGATTCCCATACTTGACGCTCGTTTGATAGCTTGCTCCACGTCGCAAGATCCAAACGGGAAGTCACAAAGTCCTACAATATTATTAGGGTTTCATTAGAATATATTGCTTAGGGTTTCATGTTGGTCGGAAACCAACATGGTTACAAAATACCCTCACAGAGCTGACCGGTGGCATGTACCGGTCACAGCTCTGTGGGAAAGACTAGCAACCGGTATGGTCAGCCGGTCCCCACAGACCAGCCTCCCGAGGGATACCGGTGGCAACATACCGATCGCACTGTGTGCAACTGGTATAGTCGACCGGTATGTCTCCGGAAGACCATACATGGGTTTTTCGACTGCCGTCGGTCATCCTCCCTGGATTTCCAAGGTTTCTCCTATCCATTCTAAGTCTAAACTTGGAGTTAGAGTTATCCCCAACTCATTCAAGTCTTATTTCGATGAATATCATCTCGAAACTTGAATCTAGGGTTTGACGGCAACTTAGGGTTCATTGGCCAATTTAGGGTTTTAGATCAATACCTACTTTGCATGGTATTGATCCACCCACACAACTAACATAGGGTAAGAAGATTGATTCAAACACTTACCGTTGACTGGCGTAGAGTGAGCTTCGTCAAACGGCAATGGCGGCACCTTCTTCTTCTTCCTATCTTCCTCTCCTTTCCAACCTCCTTCTCCTCTCTAGGGTTTGTGAGAGACAATGGAAAGGATTTGAGAAGGTTTAAGGGTGTATTTATAGGCTAAAATTAGGGTTTAGTAACCCTATTAAGATTAGGAAAGTCTTAGGATTCGAAATCAGGAAAGTGGGACCCTTAGAAGTCAATTTCCGGATTTCCACACTCAGCTGCGCAGAGCTGACCGGTCGACCGTTACCAAGACCGGTACCATCGATCGGTCAACATAAAATCATGTTGATTTGATCGTCTTTGGTCCGATTTCATACCTGTTTGTCATCCGCTCGTCCCGCCTGGCCCGGTGATGATCGGAAGACCTGCTACGACACAAAACCAAGGTTTAGACCGGATTTACGGAGTGTGGGTCTTACAGAAACTATGTCCAAGATATGTCGGGCCATATGATATTCTAGCTAAGCGTGGGAAAGTGGCTTACCAGTTAGCACTACCACCATCTATATCAAGTGTACATGACGTATTTCACATTTCATTATTGAAGAAGTATGTCAAGGATCCGACGTACGTTTTGATAATAGACTTACCTGATTTGACTGAAAATTTGACATTGGAAGTAGCACCAACTGAAATCACTAGTCGAAAGGTTTAACGACTACGCAACCATGATATCTATTATGTTAAGGTCACCTGGAGAAGCAGAGATATGAAAGAAATCACATGGGAAGAAAAGAATGCTATGCGAAAGCAATATCCTCATTTATTTGACTCGGAAGCTATGTACAATTTCGAAGATGAAATTTTTATAAGTAGGGGGGAGTTGTAAGACCCGTATCGAACTAATCCGGTCTTACCACCTTGAACCAAGTCTACCCATCATAGTCGAGCCAAATGGATCAAGTGCGTGAGGGAGATCACGATCCCAGGTATTAAACTGACCCAAAAACACTAAAATAAGGGGGAGGGTCGCATACCCAGCAAGGCAGGGTCGGGCCCCCCAGTATAAAAGTCAGACCCTGAGTTTTTAACCGGGGGTCGGACATTTTAGAACCAGGGGTCGACGGGATCTCCGACCCCCTCATCGACCCCCAGTCTGCCGACAGAAACCATGAATTAGGAACTTTCCAAATTTCAATGGGATTCTTTCCTAATCTCAATGGGACTTATTTTGGGAGTTTCTACTCTATAAATAGGACGTCTCTAAGCCTCTTTCACTCCTTTTAGAACCCTAATTGGATTGAGAGAAAGAGAAGAGAAGCAGAAGAGAAAGAGAAGAGAAGGAAAGTGGAGAAGAAGATCAAAGAGAAGGCTTCAGAGAAACAGGCCTAATTCTCAGGTATGGATACTATCTCCATGTAGTTCTACAGACCTTAGAATAGATAGTGAAGAGGGAATGATCTAGGAGAAACCCAAATCATCCATCCATGGTTAGATTTTCATGGAAAACCATGGGGGGAGATCATGAAAACCATGTAGGGGAATAAACTACGGTTCTAAGCCATAGAAACTGTATGTAATGGATTGTAAAAGCAAGCCATAGGTCCCAAACACGAAGGAAGGGACTTTAGGATGAAAAATTGACTAAACCTACGGGGGATCGCACGGGGGGTCGATGGCCAATCGACCCTACCAGACCCTAACAATCGACCCCCAGTGTTTGGGAAGTCCAGAATCTGGGTGGTAGCACCCACGGTCGATGGAACCTCTGACCCTGGCATCGATCCCCAGTTAACAACATGCTTTTTAAAATTAGAATTAATTCTAATTAAATTCTATCGACTTGATTAGGTCTTCTAGTGATATAATATTGATATTTAGTTGATTCTTAAAGCTTGAAAGAGGACCTATGATCAAGCAAAGGTGAGGGAACAAGACCTAAACTAATTGGTTAATAATAAACTGTTTTATTCTTGAGTGCAATGCCATGATTGATTCTATGCGTGTATGCTTGTTATGTGCATTCAACATGTCATCCAATATTTTTATTATTATTGTTCATGCATATTTAAATTATTGTTTATAACGTGATGATGATGATGATGATAGGAATAGGCATGTGGATGTATGCGTGTGGTTGGTGTGCTTGATACGAGCGAGTAGCAGGGGGGGTGTCATAGGCCGGGCCTCAGCACCCTAGCTCTATCTCTAACTCAAGTCTTGTCCACTGACATCGTCGTATCGCCATTACCTTAGCAGAACTATTACGTCGTAGGGTATGAGGGGAGGTGGTCTTGGACCGTGTAGTCTTTGACTCTGCCGGGGGGCCGTAGCCCTATCTCTATGGACGTATTGAGGGATGTTGGGGTGAGGCCTTGGATACACTGATTGGCATTAGGATTGGTTAGTTGTGAGCCCAGTTTGCAAGCCCTCGCCAGTAGGGGCTTACGTGTTGGTATGGGCAATGGGTACAGCAATAAACGCAACCTTTTCGTGTACATTGTCCATGGTGGTGCATGTGGGACGACAATAAATGTTACCTTTGGGCGGCTTTACACACTCGTGTATAGAGGTGCGGCGTCAATAACGTAACCTTTGGCCACCTATCCTTTCTATAACACATTGCAAACTTATTTACCAAACCAAAGATATGAATTGAATGCATGCATATGTTTGTTGCATTGTTTTGTTTACTCACTGAGCCATGATGTGTGCTCACCCTGTCGATGTCAAATATTTTTAGTTGATGATGCAGGTACTACGATCGAAGATTATATGAGTGCTCTGGTGTACGCGCGTGTTGCTGCAGTGGAAGCCGAAGACTTAGTGGATACGCATGACCCCTCATGCGAGTGCAACTCATGCGTATTTTATTAGAATTTTATTAGAATTTATAAGGGGAAGTAATTGATATTTTATTTATTTATGTCTCAGTTGATACAATAATAACTTAATATTTTAATTATGATTATTACAGTTAGATTTCTCAGTTCATTTTCTATAAGATTTCCGCTATTGTGTATTTATTCTGATTATGGTTGTGGATGTGCATGATTTTATTTTTAATGGACATAGTCTATTAGAGATCCTGGTTGAACCGTTGGTTTATTAGTGGTTCATCACACTGTTCTGAATGATGCAGAATTGGGGTGTGACACCATCAGTTGAAGATTAAGGATGGTGATATTCCCAAGACAGCATTCAGGACGAGATATGGACATTATGAATTTTTGGTCATGTCTTTTGGATTGACTAATGCACTAACAACTTTTATGGAACTTATGAATCGGGTATTCCATGATATATTGGATACGTCGGTTATTGTATTTATTGATGATATATTGGTCTACTCCAAGGACAAGGAAACTCATATTATGAATCTAAGTGCCGCTCTGCAGCGATTACGGAAAGAGAAGCTTTATGCCAAATTTACAAGTGTGAGTTTTGGCCAAATGAAGTCGCTTTCTTAGGCCATGTTGTATCCGCTGAAGGAATTAAAGTGGACCCTAGCAAGATTGAAGCCATTGTGAAGTGGGAAGCACCTAAGAGTGTTGCAGAAATTAAAAGTTTTCTAGGTCTAGCTGGGTATTACTGACGATTCGTGGAAGACTACTCCAGAATCGCCGTACCGCTTACCAGTTTGACTAAGAAAGGAAAGAAGTTTATTTGGACTGACAAATGTGAGAACAGTTTCCAAACATTGAAGGCAAGATTGATATCTGCTCCCATCTTGACTATTCCTATTCCAGGACAACCATTTGTTTTATACACTGATGCATCTGGATTGGGTTTAGGATGTGTACTTATACAAGGAGAACAAGTAGTTGCATATGCTTCAAGACAACTAAAAACACATGAAAAGAACTATCCCACTCATGACTTGGAGTTAGCAGCAGTAGTACATGCTGTAAAAATATGGAGACATTATTTGTATGGAGAAAAATTTCAGATTAAATCAGATCATAAGAGTCTCACTTATCTCTTTAATTAGAAGGAGTTGAATATGAGACAAAGAAGATGGTTGGAACAATTGAAAGATTATGATTGTGATATCCAGTATCATCCAGGGAAAGCTAATGTAGTTGCTGATGCGCTGAGTAGAAAAGCAATGATAAAATCCCAAGAGGAGGTTAACACGACTGCAGCAATGTGTGCTATAGGAAAAGTATTCAATCTTGGTAATGAGCAATTTGTGATAGATGCACCAGGTGAATCAACCAACCAAGGGTTTGTTCATCGGATTTTAAATATGTTTGCAACACTGAAGATTGTACCTGATATAATAGATGAAGTGAAAGCCGCAATAAAATCAGACCCTTATCTAAGAACGGTACAAGAGGACATTGAAAAAGGTAGGACTATCCCTGAGTTCGCCTTGGACGATGAAAAGGCACTGAAGTATAAATGAAGAGTATGTGTTCCTGAAACAGAAAATTTGGACATTAGACATCGACTAATGAAAGAAGCTCACACCACCGTCTATTCGATACATCCTGGAAGTACAAAAATGGATCATGATTTAAAGAAATTATATTGGTGGAAAGGAATGAAAACAGATGTAGCTAAATTTGTATCTCAATGCCTAAATTATCAGAGAGTAAAGGCTGAAAGGCAAAGACCTGCAGGACTGTTATAGCCACTACCAGAACCAGCATGGAAATGTGACTGCATTACTATGGACTTCGTCACTGGGTTACCACTGACTCCCCAAGTAGTTGACGCGGTTTGGGTAATTGTAGACCGTTTGACTAAAAAGCTCAATTTATAGCTATACGACCTCAGTATACACTGGAGAGGTTAGCTAAAGTGTATGTGGATAATATTGTCAGATTACATGGTGTACCTGAAAGCATTGTGTCCGATAGAGATCTACGATTTACTTCAAAGTTTTGGGAAAGATTGCAAAAGGCTATGGGTACAACACTGAAGTTTAGTACTGCATTCCATCCTCAGACAGACAGACAATCAGAGTATACCATTCAGATTTTATAAGACATGCTTCGAGCCTGTGTAATTGATTTTAAAGGATCATGGGATGAAAAACTACCATTGATCGAGTTCGCTTATAACAACAGCGATCAGGCTACTACACAGATGTCACCCTATGAAGCATTGTATGATAGGAAGTGTCGAACTCCTCTTTTTTGAAATGAAATTGGAGAACGTAGTATTGTTGGACCAGAATTTGTTGAAGAGACATCTCGTGTAGTCGACATTATCACGGAAAGAGTAAGAACGGCTTAGAATCGTCAGAAACAGTATGCAAATACTCGACGCCGAGACCTTGAATTTGTCGTAGGTGATAAGGTGTTCTTGAAAGTATCACCTATGCGAGGTTTAAAGTGGTTCGGACAGAAAGGGAAGCTTAGTCTGAGATATTTCGGGCTATATGAGATTCTAGCTAAACGTGGAAAGGTGGCTTATCAGCTAGCACTACCACCGTCTATGTCAAACGTGCATGATGTATTCCATGTTTCATTATTGAAGAAGTACGTCAGGGACCCAACACACGTTTTGACAGTGGATCTACCTGATTTGACTGATGATTTGACATTTGAAGTAGCACCAACTGAAATCACCAGCCGAAAGGTTCAACGACTACGCAACCGTGATATCTACTATGTTAAGGTCACCTAGAGAAGCCGAAATATAGAAGAAATCACATGGGAATAAGATAATGCTATGCGAAAGCAATACCCTCATCTTTTCGACTCGAAAGGTATGTACCAATATCGAGGACAAAATTTTTAATAAGAAGGGGGAATTTGTAAGACCCATATTAAACTAACTGGTCTAACCACCTTGTACTAGGTCTACCTTTCATGGTCGAGCCAAGTGGACCAAGTGCGTGAAGAAAATCACAAAATCAGGTATGAATTTGACCCAAAAATAGTAAATATGAGGGTAGGGTCGCATGCCTAAACAGGTAGGGTCGACCCCACCTCAACAGAAGTCCAACCTATGATTTTCCAGTCCTAGGGTCGCATGACTAGAAAAACGTAGGGTCGACGGATCCTGCGACCCTACGTGCGACCCTATGATGACAGACTGAAACCGTAAATTAGGAAACTTTCCTAATTTCAAGGGGTCCTTTCCTAATCTCGATGGGACTTATTTTGGAGGGTTTTCCTCTATAAATAGGACGTCCCTTAGCCTCTTTCACTCCTTTTAGAACCCTAATTAAAAGTGAGAAAAAGGGAAAGAGAAGGAAGAGAAGAAGAGAAGAAGAGAAGAAAAATTAAAGAAAAAACTAAGGAAGAGGAGGAACTTCAGAGAAACCTCTGAATCTCAGCCAACTTCAGGTGTGAGTCTAATTTCCTTCATAAATTAAGAGCCTAGAATGGAATATAAAGAAGTTAAGATTAGGAGAAACCCAAATCATCTATCCATGGATGAGTTTCAAAGGAATCCATAGAAGTAATCATCATAGGCAATGGAAAGTGTGTAAAAATCATAGTTATGAGCCATTAGACAATCTTAGAATGGACCTACGAGACCACAGGATAGATCACATGCCCTCGAAAAGTCCCAGGGAGGGTGTGGTTGCACATAGGGTCGATTGATAATCGACCCCATGTCCGACCCTACACCCTAGGGTCGATTGGGTAACCGACCCTAGGTGCTACCCTACCCTGCGACCCTATGATTTCAGCTAGTTTAAATTTGTTGGAATTAATTCTAATTAGAATCTATCGACTTGTTAGGTTTTCCTAGTGATTTGAAAGTGATTCTTAAAGCTTGAACAAGGATCTACACTCAATCAAAGGTGAGGGAACAAGACCTAAACTAATTGGATAATAAAAAGCTATTTTTTCTTATTGAGTCCGATACCATGATTGATTGATTCTATGCGTGTATGTGTGTATTGTGCATTTAACATGTCATCCAAATATTCCTGCTATTACTGTTCATGCATATTTAATTTTGTTTATTTATAACATGATGATGATGATGAAGCTAGGAATAGGCATGTGAATGTTTGTGTGTGGTTAGCGTACTTGATGCGAGTAGCGCATCAGGGGGAGGACGTGACACTGTGGTTTTTCCTAGTCACCAGAATCTAGCTCTATCTCTACTCAAGTCTTGTCCACTAACATCGTCGTATCGCCATTACCTTAGCAGAGCTATTACGTCGTAGGGCATCAGGGGTCTCGGACCGTGTAGTCTCTGACTCTGCCGGGGGGCTTAGCTCTATCTCTATGGACGTATTGAGGGATGCTGGGGTGAGGCCTTGGATACATTGTTTGACATTAGGATTGGTTAGTTGCGAGCCCAGTTTGCAAGCCCTCGCCAACAGGGGCTTACGTGTTGGTATGGGTGCATGTGGTACAATAATGCCGATACCCATTGGGTACACTATTTTCGTGGTGGATACATGTGGGACGACAATGCAGATATTCATTGGGCGGCTTCACACACTCGTGTATAGAGGTGAGGCGGCCTCCGAACCTTTCTATTGCATATTGCAAATTTATAAACCAGATCATAGATATGAATTGAATTCATGCATATGTTTGTTGCATTGTTTTGTTTGCTCACTGAGCCGTGATGTGTGCTCACCCTTTCCGACGTCGAATATTTTAGTTGATGATGTAGGTACCATTGTTGAAGATTATATAAATGCTCCTGTGTATGGACAAGCTGCGGCGATGGACGCTGAAGTGATGATAGAGTCGCATGATTCGACATGCGAGTGCAACTCCTGTGTTTTCGATTAGACTTTTATTTGGATTATACAGACAATGTATTTGAATTAATTATTTAAGTTTATGTCTTAGTCCTTTTCAAAATAATTGGTTAAATTCTTTATTTTATCACATTTAGATTCTCAGTTCATTTAATATTTAAGACTTCCGCTATTGTGTATTTACTCTGATTATTGTTGTGGATGTGTATGGTTTAAGCAAACAGACACAACCTATTTGAGATCCTGGTTGAACCATTGGTTTATGAGCGGTTCATCACACCATTCTGAATAGTACGGAATTGGGGTGTAACATTTTATTTATGTTAACACTCTTAGAATTCTCAGTTCGTTTAATATATATGTCTTTCGCTATTGCTTATTTACTCTGATTGTGATTGTAGATGTGTATGGTTTAAGCAAACGGACACAACCTATTTGAGATCCTGGTTGAAGTGTTGGTTTATTAGCGGTTCATCACACCATTCTGAATAGTACAGAATTGGGGTGTGACACCTACTATTACTGTTCATGCATATTTAATTATGTTTATTTATAACATGATGATGATGATGATACTAGGAATAGGCATGTGAATGTATGTGTGTGGTTGGTGTGTTGGATGAGAGTGGAGCATCAGGGGTGGACGTGACATGGTGGTCTTCGACCTCGTCACCAGGCTCTAGCTCTATCTCTACTCAAGTCTTGCCCACTAACATCGTCGTATCGCCATTACCCTAGCAGAACTATTACGTCGTAGGGCATCAGGGAGGTAGTCTCTGACTCTGTCGGGGGCCTTAGCTCTATCTCCATGGACGTATTGAGGGATGCTGGGTGAGGCCTTGGATACACTATTTGGCATTAGGATTGATTAACTGCGAGCCCAGTTTGTAAGGCCTCGCCAATAGGGGCTTACGTATTGGTGGGTAGGGCATCAGGGGAAGTGTTGGCGGTGTTTTATTCGGACACTTTAGCTCTATCTCTATTCCATGGTGGGTGCATGTGGGACGACAATGGTGTTTTATCCATTGGGTAGATTCACACACTCGTGTATAGAGGTGCGATGGCCACCAAACCTTTCTATAGCATATTGCAAACTTAAAAAACCAGACCAAAGATATGAATTAAATGCATGCATATGTTTGTTGCATTGTTTTGTTTTCTCACTGAGCCATGATGTGTGCTCACCCTTTCGACGTCGAATATTTTTAGTTGATGATGCAGGTCCTATTGTTGAAGATTATATTAATGCACTGATGTATGGACACGTTTCTGCGATGGACGTAGAAGCTGAAGAAGATGCGCATGATTTATCATGCGAGTGCAACCAATGTGTTTTTGCTTAAGTTTAGTTATAATTTGAACATCAGATATGTAATTGATTATTTATTTTTATGTCTTGTGGTTTGGATATAATTGGATTAAATACTTATTTATCACTGTTAGACTCTCAGTTCATTATCTATAAGACTTTCGCTTACTTGTTTATGACCTCTGATTATTAATGTGGAATGTGTGTTTGGTTTGATATGATGGGTACGACCTATACAAGATCCTGGGTGAACCGTTGGTTTATTGGCGATTCATCACACCATTCTGGTTAGACCAGAATTGGGGTGTGACAACTTGATATCAGAGCATCTTAGGTTCTACCCATTGACCTAACTTCTTCCACATGAGTCATGAGCTGAGTTAGGATAAAATTAAAAAGTTGTAATAAGAACACACCATAAGCTCCTGTGTTGTATGAGACATAATCTAAGAAAGAGAATAATGCACATATGTAAAGGAGAAACCAATTATATATATATATATATATATGCCGAATAAAAACAAGACAAATGTACATCAAATTCAGAGTACAGTCTACAATCCGGACAGTTACTCTGTAGTATAAAAAGGAAGAAGATATAAATGACAATCATGGAGCTGGAGGTGCTGAAAGAGGAGTTGCCTCACGATCTCTATCGTAGTCCTCTGCATATACTCTCGCGAGCCAGGCCACCTGAGTTTGAGTTGCTCGAAGACTAGCCGTCAGATCCGCTACCCGTTGGGCTGTAGAGCGCTGGGCATCTAGAAGCTCCCTTACTCTCCAATCAGTCATGCACTGAGCCTCTCTAATCTCACGTAACAGCCCCATCATATCATCTGGTGGTGGGCGTGAAGGGCCAGCTGAATGAGAAGCCCTAGAAGGTCCAGCTCTAGTAGAATACTATGGTGATGGAGGAGGGATGGCATCCACATCTATGTACATCCGATCATCATCCTCCTCATCATCACCCTCGTGTGCCTCTACTGTTGCTGCTGTTGTAGCCTCTGCATCTGCAGCCGCTACCCGAGTGAGAGGACGTCTCATAGCATTCCTCTCATCATCACTGACCTGTATCTCTCTCATGCCCATCCTGCTGATGGCCTCCCAATCAATGTCAGCTGAAAAGGTGTCCTCAAGGATCCACTCATCCACTAGGTCCACTTGTAGACGAGCGAGCAAGGTGGAGATCAGCCGCCCATAGGGAAAGTTACCTCTCGAGTCAGGAAACTTAGCTCAGTGTATAGTCCGAAGAATAATATATGGGAGGCAGACAGGCTGCCTAGTATAGATACAGTACAGCAGGTACTGAGTCAGCTGTGAGATCATCTCGTAGTGTCCGCCCTGGGGAATAAGATTATACTGGATAATCTTACAGTAGACCCGTG